>JAQZBX010101152.1:0-11287 GCA_029593785.1 Cabassous unicinctus | reverse complement strand
TATTATGTGGCTTACCTCAACTTGTGGAAAAATACAGTAAGCCTTCCATCGGAAAGGGTGTTGTTACAGTATCATGTATCTTATATGGTTTATTCTTTCTTGCAAATATTTTATAGTAAACACAAAAAATGCTGAAATCTTTTCTGAATGATCAATGTCTATTTGCTTATTGAAATATGTTTTAAGTCTATAAAAGCTCTTTTAAAAATGTCATCTTTCTGCCTGTTCCTTACTCTACTAAAAAACTTCCAATACCACAAAAGTGTGAAATTACCTTTACATTTATTGAAGTCATTTATTTGTGGGAGTATGTGGTAGTTTGATATTATTTATGAATTCCAAAAAGAGATATAGATTATGTTTGCAAACTGGTGTGTTCCTCTGGACATGATAACCCTTTGATTGTATTAGATTCAGCTGAGATGTCTGATTAAATTATGTTAAGATTAGGGCTTTGATTCAACCATGTTATTAGAGTGCGACTCAGCATTGAGTCTCAGTCCCTTTGGTGGGCTGAGAAAACAGACTCTCACACGGAAGTAGATATGCAGAGAAGAAGAACACAGAGGAAGAGAGACAGCTCATTAGACATGGCAGAGGCCCAGGAAAGAGAGATGAGTCTGATAGTCTACAGTTGACCTTGTGAAGAAAACAGAGCAGCTGAGCCCAGAAAGAAATGAGCCCCAGGGAAAGAGACAAGCCTTATGCCAGCCTACAGCTGAGATCAGAAGAAGCTGGGACCACAGAGCCTTAAAAGGAAGAAGGAAGGCTGAACCACACAGACATCACCCACCATCTTGCGTCAACAAGTAGCAACAGACTTTGGGTGAAAAAGCACTTCTTATGGTACCTTGAGTTGGGCTCTTTAGGGCCTTGTGACTGTAAGCTTCTACCCCAAATAAATATCCTTTATAAAAGCCCACAGCTTTTATAAATGCAAAGGGGTACTTTACATCAGCACCCCTTTGGCTGTCTAATATAGAGTATATGGAATAAGTTATATCTGTCTATCAGGAAAAACCAAAGAGAAGAATTCTGAATTATTGCCATACCAGGTTTGCTTACAAAAGTAAATTTACATCTTTTCTACTCTAGATAATATAATTTCTTAACCGATATTCTTTGGGGGGAATTAAAGTAATGGATACAATGCATCCAGTGTGGATGCCCTATGCATTACATTCTTCAATGTGAAATATTTTTAAAAAATAATTCCCAGAAATCATCAATATTATTTGATTCAGTTTCATTCTGAAGTTTCCAATGGTCTCTTGTCCATCACAAAAAAAGAAAGAGCAACATTTCTTCTGTGTTTCAAACTTGAGGTCAAGAAGAACTTACAGATCTATTTGCCCCATTTTTCTTTGGAATCTGACAGTTTATAGGGGCTTAAAATGATTTGGCTATATTTCCAATAAATCTGATTTAGATATACTCATCTAAATATACAATTAAGATAATCTCAAGAACATTGCCTAAAATTTTTCTCATCTTTCATTTTTATGTATAATTTCAAAATTTTGTTTTATATAAAATCTTGTTAGCTATGAAGTCATAAAATTATGATTCATATTACCATATACTTCAACTAATCTTCTCTTTATTTGTAAATTTAAAAAGTGTTATTCTACCATTTAGTCATGCCAGTCAACAGAGATGAAAAACACTCCACAATAATATCCTACATTGAAGTTAGAGATAAAAGATTCATGAGTTTCCTGGGACTCTCTAGAGTCTTTGAAACACTTCTCAGAAGCTATTGTCCAATTGGTTGATGTGTTATTGGCTATTGACCTTAATTCAGATTCTTGTCATTCCTATACCTAACTCACTTTTCTTTTTTTAATCTTTGTTTACCATGGGCTCTTTAGAACAGTTAAAATTTTTCTTATTTTTGCTTTCCTCTATTTACAATTGCAATTTTTATATCAGATAAAAAACCCTAACCCACTCTTTTTACCCACTTCCATTATATAAAATCCTGTTAATACTTCATTTTCTCATGGAAATTTTCATAATCAACCTCTACCTTTCTTCTCTACATCGCTTCTCTTTGGCACGTATTTGAAATCAATCTTGCATTATAATTATTTTATCTTGGTGATCTAGTCAGTTTTTTTTTACATGTGTATTCTGTCTCCTGAAGAAATTGGAAACTACTTGTGAATAGAAACCACATCTTATAATTTGCTTGTGACTTTTCCCAGCACCTCTCTATCATAGTCACTGGACAGTCCACAATTTTGTGAGTAGATCATCGGAGGGAAAAAAACTCCCATTGTGTACCTTTCCAGTAATTATTCAATCATTTTCTTCTAGTTTTGCAGTTAGGGCAGAAGATTGCAGCCTACACACACCAATCTATTTCTCATGCAACAGTTTATTAGAATGCCCTTTTAAAATATAATAAGCTTCTGAGTTTAAATAGGCTTGTCCTTGCTTAAAAGATTTAATCATTAAGAACAGCAAAGCCTTTCTCTTATTGAAGTGATTAATATATTTACATATATAGAGACAGAGAGCTAGATATAATTATACACTCGACGCATATGAACAACAGCTATGTGTGAATGTCACATTGACGTGTTTCAGAAATGTCACAAAACATTTTGAAAAATGATTTCTGGTACACTTACAGTTACAGCCTTGAGTCCGTTGTATCAGAGAGGAAATCAGAGTCTGTGGGCATAAAAGACACAAGAAATTCACAAAATAAAATATCTGAGCACAGGGTCGCTGTGTCACTGCCCTGGAGCGCACTGTTTGCAGCACATTTTGTGGAGCCTGGCGCTGTGGGCTCTGGTTTCACGCGGCAGCCTTGCAAAACTAAAGAGTGTAAAGAACAATAATGCAAACTTTTAAACTTCAGTGCCACTCCTTGGTTAAGCAGTCCTGAAACTCTTCTGGACGTCTAGTCAATGTGTTATGACCCATGATGTACAACGGCCTTTACATGGTTAGGGATTGAATTGAGCCTGCCAAAAATTGCAGTGTTAGTCCGTGGCATTTCAGAATGTGACTTATTCGGAAATAGGGTCCTTACAGATGGAATTAGGCAAGTTTAAATAAGGGCATCCTGGAGCAGGGTGGGCTCTTAATTTGATTTGACCAGTGTCCTCATAGAAAGGGGAGAAGAGACAGAGGTAAGTAAACAAAGGGCAACGGCCATTTGACAAATGAGACAGAGATTGAAGCCCAGGGACTACTGACAAACCACCAGAAGCTAAGAAGAGTCAAGGAAGGATTCTCACCTACAGATTTCAGACTACCAGACTCTGGAAATGTGAGCTAAATTCCCATTGTTTTAAGCCATCCAGTTCGTGTACTTTGTTATGGCAGCCTTAGGAAATTAAGACGCTTACCAATAATTTATTTAGCAGAAAAAGAAAAAAATATAACAAAAAAATATATTATATATTTATAGTCCATGTGAATAAAATAGCATTAAGAGATAAAGCACAATATATGATATGACCAGCTTCTAAATAGTAACTACTTTTCCTAAATTGTCCACAAATATACCATAACCATTAAAAAGGTGAATTGCTTATATGGGGCTTATGTGGTTTCAATATAAGAAAAAAATTTGTAGTGACATTTGAGTCTCTAAATAAAACCATTATTTAGGAAAGATAAAATGAATTGTTTTATGCTAAATTAATACCATATTATATGAATTTTCATGTAAATTATACATACTGAGCTATTTCTCAGTGCTATATCAGTATGTTAGGTATTATTCAACCACATGAAACATTTTGAAAATTGGTATTTGTTACCTAACAAATTACCAGGAAGGAAAATATGCTGTCTTTTTTTTTTTAAGATGCATTATTTATTTATTTATTCCCCTCGTTGTTTGCGCTTACTGTCTGCTTTCTGTGTCCATTGCTGTGTGCTCTGTGTCTGCTCGTCTTCTCTTTAGGAGGCACAAGGAATCGAACCTGGGACCTCCCATGTGGGAGAGAGGCACTAAATCGCTTGAGCCACCTCCACTCCCTGCTTTGTTGTCTCTTTCATTGTGTTTCCTCTTTGTGTCTCCTTGTTGTGTCATCTTGTTGCGTCAACTCACTGCACCAGCCTGTCACACCAGCTCGCTGTCTTGCTCATCTTCTCCAGGAGGCACTGGGAACCGAACCCAGGACCTCCCATGTGGTAGGCGGGAGCTCATTTGCTTAAGCCACATCTGCTTCCCAAAATATGCTTTCTAACTTAAACTTTTTTATAAATAGTTGAGGTACATGAGAACAAACAAACATAATGTCATGAACTTCATCAACATTTTACTTAGTTAAATGCAAGTTAAGTGGTAGATTGTGCATGTTTACATAAGGTAATCTTTCTGTATTTATAGAGCTACATGGAAAATGCAACATTTCCAGTGGGCTATAGACTGGTGGGCGCACACCCACTCACCCACACTATAAAGATAGATTATCTTCCCAATCTAATTAGCCAAGAATATCAGATACACATATAATAGCCTAGTTGCATATACAGGTAATCCAGGTTGCAGAAGGTAATCCAGGTTGCAGAAGGATTTGACAAGCTCAATTGTTCTTCTGCCATTCTGGAGGAACTAAAATTATAATTTAAGAAAAATATTAGCAAGGCCACATTCTCTTGGCAGAAAAAGCAGAGTCTGTTGCCAGGCACACCTAAAGAACATCTCTGCCCCCAGGTTCCCATCATCCTGCAGTTCTCCCACCACCCCCACAGCCCTGCCTGGGTGATTCACATATTTCTTGGTTCAAGAACCATCATCAGAAATCTGTTTTCTCAAATATAATATTTGCCGTTAGAAAAAAATAACACCTTGTTAAAAGGAGATTAAATACAATGTTTTTCGATTCATATTCTTTCATATATGGCTTTATGAATTTTTTTCTGAATCCAAGCAAGAGATAAATCTTCCTGTACTCCCCTTTCCTATTCTTTCCTGGATACTGGTGTCTATTCCCAGGTGGGGAAGGTGCTATGGTGGTTGTTGGTAGTTGCACTTGGTTTACGCAGCTCCATCCAGAGGACAGGACTCTCCCCTCTCCACCCACACTTAGGGCTAGGTGATACAGAAGCTCTCCAGTGTAGAGACTCCATGCCAGTTCTTAGGGATGGGCAGTTGATGAACATAAAGTGACATAATAACTATACCACTCTCAATGAGTATCTGCAGAACCTCTGTCAGTTGCTCTGATTTTGCTAAGTAGTATGGGAAATGTCAAAGCAGGGGTTAGCTTATCTCCCCTGATCTCAGGTAGCTTTCCATCTATCGGGGTTCATCAGGAGCCACCCAAAGCCATATTTATTAAAGGACTTAATTGGCATAGGACAATTTATTAGTAGGTGGTAAGGTTTGAGTTCTGATAATTATAAGAGCTCATCAAATATAGCATAGGAAGACTTCCAACAACTGTATAATTAAGATGTTTACTACCAGTTTGGACTTCTAGCTAATCCAAAATTCTAGGAGATTATTATGATTTATGGTTATGAGAAAACTGTGCTAATATTGATAAATGTCATGGTTACACATTCATACGTTTGTAGCCTGTGATGACTTTCTGTGTATCCATTCTTCTGTTACAGCATAAACGCCAAAATGGCAACATATGCTGATTTTCTTTTCCAAGAGATTTCAACATACTATGTGTATTAGTCAGCCAAAGGGGTGCTGATACAAAATACCAGAAATCGGTTGGTTTTTATAAAGGGTATTTATTTGGGGTAGAAGCTTACAGTTACCAGGCCAAAAAGCATAAGTCACTTCCCTCACCAAAGTCTATGGCCATGTGTTGGAGCAAAATGGCTGCTGATGTCGGCGTGGGTTCAGGCTTCCTGGGTTCCTCTCTTCCCTGGACTTGCTTCTCTCCACGCTTAGCGCCTCTGCTAGCTGCACAAGGCCAGCTGTAGACTATTAGGCAAATGGCTTGTTTCTCTTCCCGGGGCCTTTTCTCTTTCCTCAAGAACAAGCTCCTCTATGTGCTTACTTCCAGCTCAAAAACTCCAAACTTCCTTTTCTGCAGTGCGGTTTCTCTGTGAGTCCCTGCCCACCAAGGGGGCGAGGACTCAACGTCCTACTGACAATCAAAGCCTTAATCATTATTTAATCAAGTAAAAGTAAAACCTCTGAATCCAATACACTCTAATAACGCCCAGAGGAAAAGACCGGTTTACAAAAATAATCCAATATTTCTTTTTGGAATTCACCAATAATATCAAACTGCTACACTATGATTTAATATTCTTTCTGTATTTTCTCCAGCAGTGTTTGGATGAAGCTCTTTGGATCAGGTGGAATGGTGAGCTGGGGAGAAGAGACGTTTCCCTTCCACCACCATTTGCCTTTTCCTGACCTCCTTTCCACTACCCCATCTCTCTTCCATGACAACTGGCTGGGGATTTGCAAATGCTGATGTTTTGAAAGGATATCTATTGAGAAGGCTTGGCTACTGGTGGTCAAAGTAGGAGAAAACAAAAGCTATGTGTAACTGCTGAGTAAAGAAAATGGGTTGGAGTCATTGAACTGTTCCATAGATTGATTTTTACCAATTTGGGGAAATGGAAGAATAATTGTAGAAAAGGTAATAAAGAATGCACTTGGCTGATTGTCTGATTACACAGTGAACTGGAAAAGCTATTGTACTAAGTATAAGTAAGGTGGCAATGACTAGAGGGATGAGTGAAAACACTGAAAACAAGAGATTTGGTGGCAGCATGAGTGAGGGAGGAACGAGTGGGTGAGTGGACTAAAATTCACATCTGTACCAAAACCATGCTGTCATTTTGTTGAAATCGCTCTATAATTTGCAGGTGATTTCTAAAAACGTCAGAAAGACCACTGCTCATCCTGTAAATTGATACCAGATGACAGAAAAATGGAATGCCTACATGAAACTGAGCACATCTTCCAGTTTTGAATCTTCACTGAATATTTAGAAATCATAACATACACTTTAAAAAGAGTCCAGGAAAAAAAAAACATGTTAACCTCAAGACTTACAAGTTTGTGTAGCTACTTTAAATGTGTTTTAAACTGAGGAAAAATAGTTAATATGTATTCCTGCCATCTGTGGTTCAGAGATCTGATTGTTCCTGCTTGTCCTTTTGAAGCTTGCTGCCTGTTCATTATCCATTTTGCTTGTTAGCATCTACTATATAAGGGCAGAAAGGAGGATAACAATTCAAATTAGTTAATTTTTCTGGTTACTAATAAACTGGCTTAATATTTGATTAGGAAGAGATTTGAAGGAAATTAGGGATTTCAGTTATTCAGGCCACCGTGATCTGCAATTCCAGGGATAATGAGCAGGGGTGGACTCTGCCAGAACAAATGGCATTACGTTTCTGTAAAGTAAGTCACCTGACATTCTAACTTCACTTTGTCACAGAAGATTTAAAAATGTTCCACATATTTGCCCCGCTATTTCATATTGTCCATGAAAATACAAAGGCACATATATTAAACTAATATTCCACATACCATGCAAGCAAATCCTGACAACTTTAATCCTTTCAAAGTAACTGAAAATCTGAAAGTGAAAGTCCTGAGCCAAATAAAAACAGGGGCTCATGTATGTATTCCGTAGAAGCAGACTCAGCATCTCCATTCTCAAGCAAAGGTCACAGTTTCCCACCTGGAAAGGACCTGACGAATTTCTACGCCTTTTGCATCATTAACTTGTCCTTCATAATATTTGGCAATCTAGAGTTTCTCAGGAAGTTTTAAATTCTGTTCTGCGTCAATACACAATAAGAAAATCAATTCAATGCAGTTCAATTAGACAGTAACTGTGCCCTCTCCATGATCCCAGCTTCTGGGGGGAAGTTCTTGTTATTGATCAGTTCCCACGTGCTGGCTACAAGGTCTGGGTTTCAGTGATACCACTTCCTCCTTCATCAATGCTCTTTATGGTAGCAGTTTCCTGCTCCTGCTAAAATTTGAGTTGACTCGCCTTTCCTGTTTTTTCTTTCAGCTTCTCTAGCACTTTTGTAAGTAGTTCCCTCTATTAAATTCCTTCTGTTGCTGATGCATGAGGGGGAATAATGACTTTAGTTACAGACAAGTGGTGGTCATGAGCCTTAGGATATCCAAGTGGAGTCAGGTACAGTATTTGTTTGTTTTTTCAATTTCCAATACATTGAAGGTAGATATTTTTGAAACATGTAATAAAAATGCCCTACCAATGTCAGAGTGCTATAAAAGTTTCTAAATGCCTGCTTTCACATTCTAAACTTACCGTATCCTGGCTCAGTGACAAATAATTCACAGGTCATCGCTGGTCCCAGGATGCACTTTGTATAGCACCAGTCAAGTAAAGAGCTAGAAAAAAGAAAGTGCTCTGAAAATAAAAAAAAATTAAATTAAAAAAAAAAGGTGGAAGTTAAATATAAAGAATTCTGGACTCATTGGAAAGGAGGTCGTTGACTTGTTCTTAGTCATTGAGACGAAGAATTGGAAGAAACCACAGATGTGGAATTGGAAGCACATAGACAGAAAATAGAAGCTGGTGTAACTGAGGGGCTGAAGTCTTAGTTCAATTTAGTTTTAACTTAATTTAAATGTAAATAGCCACATGTGGCTGGTGATGATCTTATTGGGACAGGTAGTATCCAATAGGATAGGCAGGTTTGGTTCAGAGTAAAGGATAAATTACCAACTCTGTGACATTGGAGTGTTCTGAGGCCAGAACATTCATGGCCTCATAAGGCTGTGGAGAGCAGGTCAGAACAATGACTAACAGAAAGAAGACTGTGATGGTTAAGTTCATGTGTCAGCTTGGCTAGGTTATGGTGTCCAGTTGTCTGGTCAAGTTTACTGTGAGGTTATTTCAAAGATGAATTTGCATCAATTCTTGGTCGACTGCATCTTTGGCTCATTGCATCTACAATCAACAAAGATTTCCCTCAGCAATGAAGGGAGTCTCCTCATCCAATCACTTGGAGGTCTTAGAGCCAAAATGGAGGATTTCTGAAGTTAGAAGAGAATTCCTGCCTCTACTCCAGACCACCAGCTTCTCCTGGGGAATTCAACCTCACCTTTTTCCGAGCTCTCAACTTGTGGTCTGCCCTACAATATTCAGACTTGCCATGGCTGCGTGAGCCTATTTGTATATTAACTCTCCCCTATTTCTCTGGAGGACGCTGACTAATGCACAGATCCTCTGAAGGAATCAAGTGAAGGTGGAGAATAGAGGCAGCAAGAGGGAAGAGAGGGATGCATCAGCTCAACAGCATTGTCATTTGAGTCCCATGAGAGTGGGCAGCTTGCTCCGCAAGTTTAAAAAGCTCTTAGTTCAGTTTTCTGCTGGTGAATGCAGGCACATAAAGATATGATACATTTTAGAAAGAGTTCCACCAAAAAAAAGTTATCATAAAGGGGTGGAGTCATTTGTTGGGAAATTCAGTCACAGAAAACACTGCCGTAACTGATGATGCAGATGAATCTATGTAGCATCAATGTGATCCAGTAGGACTTTATCTGCTAATGGAAATGCTCCTGATTTGCATTTTGTCCAATATGGTAGCCACTAGCCACGTGTGGCTCTTGAGCACTTGAAAAGTGGCTGTTGTAATCAAGGGACTGAAGTCTTAATTCAATTTAATTTTAACTGATTTAAATTCAAATAGCCACATGTGGCTGGTGATGGTCTTTTTTGGGATACGCAGTACCCAACAGGATAGGCAAGGTTGATTCAGGGTAAAGGATAAATTACCAACTCTGTGACATTGGACATCCCACTTACCTTTCCTGGGCTCGAGTTTCTTTTTCATAAAATGGGGATCATAATATTTCTTTTCAGGGCCATGTGAATATTAAAAATGAGGCATGTGAATTGCCTGGCACAGACTCAAGTGTTCTTAACAAGGGGTCTGTGAGCTTGAAATGAAATTCAAAAAACATTATATTTTGGAGACGTGTTGGTACGGATGTGATATGTTTATTAAATAATACACAGTATAGTGTGGACTTAGTAAGGGGTCCGTGGTTTTCATCTGACTGGCAAAGGGGTCCATGGAACCAGAAAAGGTTAAGAACCCCTGGACTAAGTAATCAAAAATGGCGGCTATTTTTAGCATTAAATGAGGTAAGTCAGTATTAATGAATGCAATTCGTTGTTTTGATTCCTCTGATCATCAGTGCAGACATGGAATAAACTATGCAACCTGCAATAAAGAGATACCCGCCTGGGACTGCAGCTGTGTGGGGCTGCCCAGAGCCCCCAATAACTGACAAAGCTTTTCTCCTTAGTGGTTCTCTTATCTCTTGGCCTTGCTGGGAGTTGTTTTTCCAGTGTGATTGCTTCTGGAAAATCCCCCTCTCCTCCTAAGGTGTTTTTCTCACTGCTTTTTTTCCTAAAACCTCCTAAGAACTAAAGGCTGTTACGGGGGAAAAGACAAATGGAGCTTGTTCAATCAATAACTTTAATTTTACATACAATTCTAAGTCAGTGGAGACTGAGCTGAGGGATGAGGGTTTCTTAAATCTTTTTCTGTGGCTCACAGACCTTATTTGCCTTATTCCCAGCTGAGCCTCACAACCCCACAGGGGAACTTTAAAAAAATACACATGCTTAGCTACCTCTCCCCCGCATCCAGGAACAGGGCTTTGTTAGGTGCTCTTCAGGTGATTCTGATTCATGGATTGAAAACCACTGGTGTATGCCAAGTTTGTAGGGTTCAGTCCAGGACTGATGAGGTTGTCCAACCATAGGTAAAATGAGGCAGTGCTGCCCCACATTTGGGTAAAGAAATGGGCACAGATACCATGCAGGTCCAGCATATGGACTTTGGGGGAACTCTGGATATTTGATTGTAATTTTCCCTGGGAAATCATAGCAAACCATTTGAACAAGTATCACTCAGAGTTCAGCCTGGATTCCAGAACTAGTTTCTGTTACTTTTCCTACCAGGATACCGTGCTGTAATTTTGGAGATGGCACCACCTCCTTTAGAATCCTTGGTAGGGCTTGCAGCTGTTCATGGTCTATTATTCAGCCCAAGGGCATCTATCTGAAGAAAGACTAGCAAAAATTCTGAGTTTGTATTGTATTTTCCCACATGAAACCACTCCTGTAATCAGAGGTTCAAGGGCAAGGCCTTTATGTCCATTCAGCTGACTCCTCTGCAAAGGAATGAATATTACTATTTCACAATGACCTGTGAGTTTTGTTTAAGAAACTTGCCGATTGGTGCATGGATGCTCGTTTGGGGACTAGACAAATATTGTTACATACTTTCAGAGACAAAAATCTCTGTGAAACAAAGGAATTCCAAGCCTAGGCCAATG
>JAQZBX010101151.1:0-11286 GCA_029593785.1 Cabassous unicinctus | reverse complement strand
GTGAACCCGGGCCTCCCATATGGTAAACAGGGGCTCTATCCACTGAGCCACACCCGCTTCCCTTCAGATTGCTTTTATCATGAATGAATATTGAAGTTTGTCCAGTGCTTTTTTTGCATTTATAGAGACGATCATAGGTTTTTCTTCTGTTGATGTTCTGAAGTATATTCATCTTTTTATGAGTGTAAAACCAACTGCACAGTTTTGGTATAAACCTGAATTGGTCATAAGATATTTATCCATTTTATATTGTGGTATTGAATTTGCTATTTTTTGTTGATGATTTCTGTATCTATTTTCATGAGGGATATTGTTCTGTAGTTGTTTTTTGTTTTTTGTTTTTTGTCTGGTTTTTGTGTCAGGGCACTGTGAAGTGATTGGATACAATCTTACTTTATTCTTGATTTAAAGTAGTTAAAATAATAACCAAGTTCCCTCTTTTAGGAACTCAACGCATTCTCATTATATCACTTACAATTTTGTTGCTAGGTATCTATTACATAAATAATTAATATACTACAAATTTGTAACATTAGCACCTTTCCACAAATGAAGCCTTTTGAAATAAATTGCTTGCTTAAGGTTATTTTTTATGTCAGTAAGGGAAGTTTAATGTTGGAAACTAATTTTGTGTATATACAAGTTGTACAAATTTTTTATCCTAAAAAGTTCTAAGTATTGGATAGTAAATGTACAACTGCATTTAAGTTTTAAAATATTAATTGACATTATTAGACAAATTGAGGGATGGCAATCAGTAAGAGATATTGAGGAAACATAGCCTGCTTTGGGGGAAAAGTTGGGTGAGAATAGTCTTTATGCACTGTAAATGGTCTTTACTTATTTGAAATCAGATTACTAGATAACACTTTATATTCCATTAAGGATTTTTTTTTTAAGACAAGGTATTAATCTTTTTGATTTGGACTCCAAAATATAGATAAGTGTGACAGCTACTTTTGTTCCTTAATACATAATATGTGTTCCTGTATGTATATATGTGTTCCTGTGTGTGCGTATGTGTGTGTATATATATATATATGCATACATATAAATACACATTCAGACACATAAATATATATATTTGTTGGATCAGAAAACCTTTCAGTCTAACATGGCAGTCTAACATTCTGCCATGGGGTGAATGTTTACAAATATAATGAAAAGACATGATCATTATATTCACTGAGCTATATTATAGGGGTCTTATCATGAGATTGGAAGCATATACACACAGAATACATATTCAGCAGCAGGAGGAAGCTGGCCTTTATTCTAAGCTTGTTTGGTCTAAAATACAGACTTGCCTAGGAGTTCTGAAGGCTTGATTAATGGGTCTTACCAGGAGCCATTTTTACCATAGGGAGTGAAATAATTCACTTTAAACAAGTAGAGAATTGAAGCACTCAAGCCTGCTTCAAGGAAAACACTCAGGAATGAATGGGAGGTGTGCTTTTTGGTTTATGTGGTATCTACTACTCAGATTCATCTAATCTGCCTTCAAGATTAAGGCACAGGAAGATGGAGTGTGATAACACCAAAGGAGCTCTACAGGCACAAATGAAAAACAAAAACAAAAACATCATAAAAGATCCATTGGGATGCCTGGGCACCATCACTCTAGCACTCTTGTGATGGAGTCTAATTTCCCATCACCCAATATTTTTTTTACACCACAGTCTGGTATATTGCTTTTTTCTACCTGATACATTTCATATATAAAAGTATTTACTATATAAGAATGACTCTGGTATATATGTAAATGCAGTATTTTTTTTAGATGTACATGTCTTTCTTGGATACACTAATAAATGTATTTTATTTTAGATTTCCTCAAGAACTGAATATGGGAAAAATCAGTGCTGAAATTATGTGGACCCTTTTTGCTCAGGACATGAAATATTCACTAGAAGGTAATTACAAATATTTATACTTTTAAGAACTTATGTTTTACTTAAATTCTGGTTTTGTGTTACTGGTTTTAAATGTAAGGAATTGGTACATTAAAATATTGATTATTGTGATAATTTTTAGCATAAGATCAGGAAGCTTTGGTTCTAAAACCTATTTCTGCACAATAGGAAGATAAAATCAGGTGGTCTAAGTTGAGCATCATACTGAGTATTTCACTCAGAGGATAATGCTCACAGGCAGGAATACTTCATGGCAGTGCATTAACCAAAGCAAACCACATTGAGGAAGCAGGTGAGTACTATTAGTCCAGATATGTATTTACATGGACTTGGAAATGGTATCCACAACTAGACAGGTTAGAAATTTGACGAAAGCTTGCTCAAGGACAATGGCCAGGCTGTTCATCAGAAATTCTACCCTCAATAAGTCCAAATTATACATGATGAAGCATGGGAAATACTGTTCTTTAACAATTTTATAAATATTCGTTAGGCAAACTGTGTTTAGAATTGGAGACAGGACAATAAACCAGGATAGATTTCCTATCTTTAGGAACTTAGAGCCTAGCAGAAAAAAAATTTTTTTTCACTCATTCATCAAATATACATTGAGCCCCTAGATACTAAATACCCAACACACTAGCACACCATTCTGGGGATGGGGGGTGGGGTGGAGGGTGGAATACAACAGTGAATAAGATAGCCATGTAGCCATGTTCCTTGCCCTCAGCAAGAATGGGAGGATCACTAATAATAGGCAGACAATTGCTAGTTATGATTGAGTGTCTGGAGAAGATGCGCCTAAATCAGACTTGGGGCAAGAAGGCAAGGTGGACTTTCTCAAGGAACTTCCTTTAAGAAGTGTTATCTTGATAAAGTCTTGAATTAAGTGTTGGTTCTGAGAAGAGTTGAACAAGAAGAGCTCCTGGTAGAGGAAAGAGCATTAAAAATTAGGTGCGTTTTGAGAATGGAGTACTCAGTAGACTGGATGAGAGAGAGATTAGCAAGAGATGGGGCTGGAGAAATTGAAAGAGACCAGCACACAGGGCTTTGTGGGTTGAGGAGTTTGCTACTATGCTAGGAGAAATGAAGGACTGTAAAGGGTTTTCAGCAGGGGCATGTTTGATTCAGATTTGCAGCAATGAGTCTGAGAGTCTGGGGAACACAATTTAGAAAGCTTTGTCGCCTTATTAGCTGTGCAACTTCTAACATCTCCAAATTTTAGTATTCTTTTCTATAAAACCATGATAATAGTTCCCATATTGGTTTAAGGGTCAAATGAAACCTGAACTGTGCTTTACAAACTCTAAAGTACTATACTAATGTGAGGAGACATTATTATGTAAAGGAAGAAAGACCATCAAAGTCTCAAAACAATTTCCTTTATGGGTCACTTAAGGTTTAAATCCCTAGGAGAAAGTTCACAAATACTGCTAATCTCTTCACTATCCCTCCCCCGCTTCCCCTTCACCATTCCACCTAATATGAGGCTTCAAAATACATACCCTTTTTTTTATTGTGGTGTGAATATTAATTATTAGAGAAGATGAGTGTTCAGAGTAACTCACAGAATAGAGGGCATGTACTTCAAAACTCCTCAGGCAGGCTCTTTTGCACAATGGTAATATTGTCCTTACTCCCCCTGTTTGCTTTATAGAATGTTAAAATTCGTTTTCCATGGGGTAGTGCTTCAGGCTGCTGACCTAGAAAGACTCTGTTTTGTTTTTATATAATTTGGGCTGTATAGTTTTTCTTGTGATTAAAGCATCTTGGTCTGACTTGTGAGCAAGTCAGCTTTTTTGATGCAACTTTTTGCTTTACTCCATGAACTCATCATCCACTGCAAAAGTAATAATATAATTTAAAAAGTAAAATTTTTCCCCCAATTTACTCAATCTATATGAACCAACTTACTTTGTTTTCACATTGCACATTAATCACCTTACATATTTAATAAACTGTGATTGATTAGATCACTATGGAGATAAATTCTTGAATGTAATCAGAATAAATTATCTTATAAATTTAAGAAAAAAGATGTACTTGTGTTGAAAAAGGAAGCATAGGAAGAAAAAAGACTCAGAAAAAATGTTTCATTTTATAGTGAAATAGAGTTGGTCTTGATGAATTTCTTCTAAAGAATTTATTCTAAAGACTTCTAAAGTACAAATATGGATTTTGAAGTAGTTCAGACCTACGTTTGAATTCAGGCTTTGCTGGTTTTCATTTTATTAGTTATGGTTTCTGACAAGTTATTAAATTCACTAAGCCTCAGTTTCAACATCTGCAAACTGAAGAGAAACATACCTACCTTATAAAGTTATCGTAAGGAGTGGGTTGGGGGGAGGGGGAGAAGGAGAGATAGAATGGTTTCCCAGGACATGGTAAATAATAAATAGTAGCTATTATTATGACAATCTTGTGGATTATAATTTAATAAACAAGAAGTTGAGGATAATTCATAATATCAAAATATCTAGATACTTGTGACTGAAATGTTTAATTGGTAATTCCAATTGAATACAGAGATTATTTTTGTTATCTTGGTATCCACTAAACTTGGGTTGCCTAGCATTTCTTAAGTCAGGGCAGTCCTCCTTTGGGGCACCAGTTGTGCACCATATGTCTGTATCTTCAAAGTCTTTATTAAAAGCAAATCCTGTTAGGTCCCAAGGTGGCAGCCAGATGGTAGTTTAGGTCTACAAGGATTCGGATGGTTTCTAATTGATAATTCTGTAAAAGAGAATGTGTAATTCTTTTAAAACTCTGGTTCTTAAATTTGGTCTCATGGCTAGGCTTTAAGTCATAACCTGAAATTGCATCAACATTTGGGGGCTGGTGGGATGGCAGCAGGGTTCTAAGGCATTGCCAAATTCTCAAATTAATCCTTGCATATTAAAACAATTAAGAGGCACAGAAAATAAATTAGTTAAATATTGGTCATTTTACATAGTTAAATCAAGATAGAATTTATTACAATAAGTAAAACTCATCTGGGTTTTATTAATTTCCAATCATCTTCTACCTGCATCAGTAAAGTCTTCCAGACCAGTGAGCCACAAAGTTTTCATGTGCATACTAATTACCCAGACTCTTATTAAAATGCAGATTCCAATTCAGTACACCTGAGGTGAGGGCTGATCTTCTGTATTTCTAACAAGTTCTGAGGTGATGCCCACACCTCTGCTGGCAGACCACATTTGAGTAGCAAGACTTTAATACTGCAGTGAAAGTCTAAGTTGTGGACATTCTATCCTTTTGTCACCAATCTGTCTGGTGCTTTCATATAATGTAGGACCTCCTCATTAAGAGGATAACATCTTATACTTGTATGAAAATTCTCAGACTGGCTTTGTAATTTTTTTGGTGTCTCACCATCTTAACAAGTACCACCACTGTCATTAACTGGCCTGCATAGTTTCCATGTATTTCTCAACTTTTGAGCATTTGCATCTTGAACACCTTCAGGTAGGGCTTTATTCTCCTCACCTTTACTTTTTGGGGCTTCTCTCAATGCGGTAGGACCTCCTTTAATTGCCCTTCGCCCAACTACAAGTCTCAGGTTATCCAGTGCTTTTAAGAACATTGCCCTTGATCCTGTGGTCACAAAGACAGCGAGGCCACAAAGCCCTGGCCTGATTCTCTCTCCTGGTCCTGCTGACCTTGCTAGCTATACCAAAAGAACTGACCCTTTGCCCCGTGAATTGTCTAGTCTCACTTCCGCTATCCTCACACTTAACATGACATCTTTCAGCCCTCCCTGTTAGCTCTTATCTGCTGGTCTTTGAGTCTATCCTCACAAATCATGGGTTGCCTATTTATCGTGATCCTCATTTTTGTTAGGAAAGATTAGCTTCTGACTAATTTCTATAGGAATATTAGCTGTCTAGAAACAGTCATTTCCTTTCTTTTCATATTTTCTACTTTCAGTCTTCCTTAACTTTATTAGGATGACAGAGATTAATGCTATATTTCTGTATCATTCAGAGTCTATGGATGGAGCAGAGACTGATGACACTTTGTAAAGTCTTGTCTGGTCTCCTTCTTTTCAAACAGCATTGGATATCAACTCTTTATTTTTCCTGTTCCAACACACCTTGGAAGCTCCCATCAGTGTTACCGAGCAAGGGCTTGCTGCCCTATGCACACAGATGACAATACCATGCATCAAATTTTGAAAAAGTTTTATTGAAAGGTTGACTGGCATGGAGACAGAAGGCAAGGCTCAAATCTGTCTCCCTAATCTGAGAGAAGGAAGGTTTTACGGGAATGGGACGTGAGAAGTGGGAAGGTTTGACTTGGCAGAGTCCAATTGATTAATTATAGAGTTGCCCAGATGTGGTGGACTGGATTTTAGGCCAGATCTTCTTTATCAAATTACCTCTCACATTTGATTTACTTCTGATGTTTCACTGTCTTCATAATCTTGTTTCCAAAGGAGGTGACCTTTGTTCCTGGTGTCTCAGAGGTCGTCTAAATGACGAAAAGTCAGTGTTTTCTGTGCATCCTCAGGTTATATGACCTGCAGTTAAACAAGCTCAGAAGAAAACAGAGGAACAGAGGACATCCCCAAACCATTTTTGGCCTGCCCATGGTTTCATCAGTAACAGAGATGTCAAGTATTTCTCAACTGAATAAAGAGGGCAAGTGGCTGTCCCTCACATTTTTGAAAATCAATACCCTTGTTCAGAAATAGACAGCTGTTTACTGACTCAAAGAATAACATTTTGCTTGTTTATAAAAGATATTAGTTTTAGTGGATAATGCCTTATACCTGAAAACATTCTCCCTTATATTTCGTATGAGTGATAATTGAGTCATTTTCCCATTATGAAAGCTATTTGCTAAGAATTTGGGAATTTGGCAGTGACTACTAAAATACCACAAAGACTTAAAATAAAGTCACTTCTGCATTCCTTTTTTTTTTTACAAGAGACAAAAAAGATATTATACATTGATAAAAGGTTCAATCCAGGAAAAAGATATGATTATAAACATATATGCATCTCACAACAGAGAACCAAAATATAAAAAGCAAGAAGTTACAGAATTGAAGGGAGAAATAAATAATTCTACAATAACAGTTGGAGTCTTAAAAACACAACTTTCAATTACTGATAAAACATCTAAAAAGAGTATTAATAAGGAAACAGAGGACTTGAACAACACTATTAACCAATTAGATCTGTTGGACATTTATAGAACACTTCACCCAACAACAGCAAAAACATACATTCTTAAGTGAACAAGGATTTTATTTTCCAGGCTAGACCATTATGCTAGACCACAAATCAAATCCCAATAAATTCAAAAATATTAAAATCATACAATGCATCCTTTCAAACCACAACGGAATAAAGCTAGAAATCAAAAACAGAAGGAAAAGTGGAAATTTTACAAATATATGGAAAGTAAACAACATAATTAACAAATAGGTCAAAGAAGAAATCACAGGGATATTAGGAAATTCCTCCAGTTGAATTAAAACAAAAATATATCAAAACTTATGTGATGCAGTAAAGGCAGTACTCAAAGGGAAATTTTTTTTTTAGGAGGTACCAGGGATTGCAACTTGTAACGTGTTCATTTTCTTTTGTCCCTGGGAAATGATTAGCACGTCTGAAATTTGTTCTATACTATGTCTCTTCTCACTCAGCCTCCAAGTTGTGGGGTGAGGTCTTGACTAGGTCTTCTACACTGAATAAATTCCCAGTTCCAGAATCTTCTTAGATCACATGAGCAGGCTTATTTCAAGGGAACCAGGACCTCCTGCATAATGCTGCAGCTTTCCCTTTACCAGCTCTCACATTTTTCTTCAGAAGGAACGGGCAACAACCTTCATTGTTATCCTGTAGTTCTACTCTTCATCAAATTCCGCCTGAGTTTCTCCGTCTGTCTAAACTCGACTCCTACAGGTCTTGAATCTCGGAGTCCAAACCCAACTACTCCCCTCAACGGACGCCCCCGGCAGGGCCCAGCCCGCCCGCGTACACTCCCGGGCCGCGGCCGCCGCGCGTCGGGCCTTTGTGGGAGCCCAACTGTGGAGCGCTCTGCATTCCTGACATAACAAATAGCATCATAATCTACCCAGTTTCCCAAGCTAAAAATTGGGAAATCATGGTTGATTTCTTTCTCTCCTCATTGTTCAATCAGTGAGTCTATACTCTAAGCATCATATCTGAATGTTCCCTTAAAAATTTTATTTTTTATGCTTCTTGCTGTGGTCCTTGTTCAGATAATCCCCTTTCCTGCTTCCACTTGCATTGATGTGGGTCTTCCTTTGTAGGCACCTACCTGACCACTTGATAAAGTACAAATTTGCCAGCATAGCCTGCCAGGAATACCCTACTTTCCTTTCTGTACCCGAATTCAGCCCTACTGCTTAACTTTTTGCCCTCTACATACACACTATACACTCTAGCTGGACCCAAATATTTAAAATTCTACTGAAATCCTTATATAAGCTTCTGCCTCAGGACATAGTGCATAATGCCTCCTGCTCCGCACCATCCATGCCTTTCCTTACTTTTCCTGCCTGAAAAAGCCTCATGTATCTCTCAAAGTCCAGATCAAAGTTATTTCTGTTATGTCTTTCCTGGGATTAAGAGAGAGAAATAAGTACTTCTTCTCTATTCTTCCGTAATTCTTTCCATTATAACACTTATCATTGCATTATACTACATAGATAAATCTCTCATGAGCCCTTATTCATCTTTGTATGAGTCTCCTTCCTCTCCTCTTTCTCTGACACTTAGCAAATGTTACAAATCAATGAATATATGTATGAATATATATGCCTATGTCTACAAACGGGTAAAAGCATAGTTCCATTCTTTTTTTAAACAAATCAATTTTGTTGATGCATATTAATAAAGCATAAATCCATCCAAAATGTTTAATCAGTGGTATTTTGTATAACCACATAATTGTGCATTTATCACATCAATCATTATTAGAGCACTTTCATTATTCCAATAATAATAATAATAAACAAAAACAAACAAAACTCATCACCTCTCAATCTCTCCATACTTCCCCTGCTGTACATAGCTGCTATTCTGTTTGCATCTCTCTAGTTTATTTGTGTTTATATTTTGTAAAAATAGTCTTATATATGCAATATTATCCATATTTGTATTTTACAGGAGGTTTCACTATGTTATACAGTCCCATGTAAAATTTTTTAGCTTTCCTTCTGGTAATATATCTGACTTTAGACTTTCCCTTTCAATCACATGGTTCTATTCTTAAGCCCTAATTTTCAGTCACAATCCTATACAATCACACAAGCTTTACATAATTATCCAAATAAAGGAGAAAATTCTGCTAAGTATGTAGCCCAACAATTTTCACCACATGTTGTGATTGTAGCAGTTTTAGGAAGTGTGTAATAATCATAGATGTGAAAAAAAGTAAGTTATTTTTCATTTACCCACAGAAACCAACTGTGTAGCTGTCAGTGTCTCCTTGTGCATATTTGTTCAGGTGTGTTGTAAAAGAAGTTCACAACAAGGTGCAAGCTGTGCTTCCTTGATAAATTGTAAATTGCTCTTCCAGTTATGCTCTGCTCACGAGCCCTCACCTTCTTTTCTGTAACTTCCCACTAGTCATTTATATTTACATATCTTCACACAGAATTCCAAGTCTAGATGAATGGACAACAAATGAGAACAAAACAAAAACAAAACAATTACTAATTCTCAATGCTCATTACTGTGAAAACCAATTCTATTCATTTAATTTTTCAGTGGCAGAACACATGGGTCAATCCATGAATGGATTATGACTTAGGTACTAATATTAAATTAGATGGAACCATTAATTTACTTGAGAGATCATATGTTATATTCTTCCCCACTCCCCAAAATCAAGGCAAGAGCAAAATATAGTCACTGGTGCTTATTATGTTTTTCTGATCCAACTAGGCCAGTGGTAAACAAAGTGTGGTTCCCATACTAGCAAAAACCAGCATCACCTGGGAATGTATTAGAAATGCAAATTCTTGAGCCCCACTCCAGACCTACTGATTCAGATTGGGGCACAGCAATCTGATTTTTTTTTTTAAAAAAAAAAACAAGACCTCCAGGTGATTCTGATGTGTGCTGAAGTTTGAGAACTACTAATGTAGGAAATAGTTACTCAGTATAGTGCCTTCTTTCACTGTTTCTCTGAACACACAATGAGTTTTGAAGACATTTAAGTATGTTAAAAAGAGACTCCTTTTCATGAGCGTAAAAATAAAGGCACTTGCATGCGTGTGTTAATCATGTAAGAATAAATCAAGAAAGGAATAATATCTATGAAGAAAGACGAAGGAGCAAATTGATGTATGACAATCACACTTTTAAATTATAAATAAAGATAAAGGAGAAGAGAAGAAATGAAAAATAGGTATCAAGGAAATGAATGGAAGAAGGGTTGGACAAGGCCAAGATCATTAGCATAAAATCCAATGAGGAACAAATGAAAGGGAAGAGATTGATTCAACCAACCAGGCATACAACACTTTGTTAAGAAAAGTCCATAGAATATTCAGTAACATAGAGGAAAATGAACCTCTATTACAAAAGAATGAAAAACTTGCTTATTTTGTGTAATCTATTTTTAAAAAATGGAAATACATAACACATTTATGTCAAGTCATTTTTCATTTTTTTTGCCTTGCAGTCAAATTCCAAATGGAAAAAATAAGTTTCCTCTAATATTTACATCTTTCTTTAAATCTTTATTATTGTGAGTAGAACAAAACAATGCATTTTAAAGTATTTAATTTTTTTGGGGGGGTACCATAATACCATGTAAGCCAAATATTATAGAAGGAGGTACCTAACTAACTTAAACATTTATGTTTTATTAATCTTATCAATGTGACTTCAACTGGAGATTTATGTAAAACATTGCATAAGATTATTTTCTATATTTACCTGTTCAGCAAGCTTCATATAAAGTTTACAGGGAAAAAGATTTTGTGTTTCGTTTTGTTTTGGTAGAAAGGATGGTCTTATTAGTGACATTTTTTATTATATGAGATTGTGAGCTCTTTGAGGGCAAGGGACCATGTTTCAGTCCTTAACTCCAGGCTGGCACATGGTAGATGCTTAGTAAATAATGGTTGAATGACAATTCAACGTGCACTAAAACGTGTATGTATGAATGTGTGCGTGTATAAGTTACATAATTTATAATGGCTTTCATCTATATTAGAGCCAAGGGTTGCATATTGTCAAAAGTCCTTATATGTTTTCCAGGACAATCTATGTTAAAGTACATATAGCCATTAGTAATCATCCATATTGATATTTAAACAACAGCATAGTAAAGCTTCAGTTCAATAGAATGCCTTTTATCAGCAAGCCTTTTTTTTTTTTTTTTT
>JAQZBX010101150.1:0-11279 GCA_029593785.1 Cabassous unicinctus | reverse complement strand
CGATTTTGTTGATCTTCTCTCAAAGAACCAACGTTTGATTTTGTTGATTCTCTCTATTCTTTTTTTGTTCTCAATTTCATTTATTTCTGCTCTGGTCTTTACTATTTCTTTCCTTTGGATTGTTTTAGGATTAGTTTGCTATTCTTTTTCTATTTCCTCCAGGTGTGCAGTTAGATCTTCAATTTTAGCTCTTTCTTCTTTTTTAATGTAAGCATTTAGGGCTATAAATTTCCTTCTCAGCACTGCCTTTGCTGTGTCCCATAGGTTTTGATATGTTGTGTTCTCATTTTTATTCATCACAAGATATTTGCTGAATTCTCTTGCAATTTCTTCTTTGACCCACTGATTGTTTAAGAATGTGTTATTTAATCTCCATATACTTATGAATTTTCCCTTTTTCCATCTATTATTGATTTCCAGCTACATTCTGTTATGATCAGAGAAAGTGTTTTATATAATTTCAATCTTTTAAAATTTATTGAGACTTGTTTTGTGACCCAACATATGGTCTATCTTGGAGAAGAATCCATGAACACTTGAAAAGAAAGTATATCTTGCGTTTTGGGATGCAATGTTCTTTAGATATCTGTTAGGTGAGTTCATTTATCATATTATTAAAGCTCTCTGTTTCTTTATCAGCTGTCCAGATGTTCTATTCGATACTGAGAGTAGAGTATTGAAGTCTCCAACTATTATTGTAGCGACATCTATTTCTACCTTCAGTTTTGCCAATGTGTATCTCATGTATCTTGGGGCACTCAGGTTAGGTGCATAAATATAGAGCTATTTCTTCTTGCTGAATTGCCCCTTTTATTAATATATAATGACCTTCTTCATCCCTTATAACAGTTTTGCATTTGAAATCTATTTTGTCTGATATTAGTATCGCTACTCCAGCTCTTCTTTCTATTTGCATAGAATGCCTTTTTTCAGCCTTTCTCTTTTAACCTGGTTGTGTCCTTACGTCTGAGTTGGGTCTCTTGTAGGTAATATATAGATGACTCTTATTTTTTAATCTATTCTAACAGTCTATATCTTTTGATTGGGGAGTTCAATCCTTTAACACTCAATGTTATTACTGTAAAGGCATTACTTACTTCATCTTTTTGTCCTTCAGCTCTGTTGTCATATCATTCAACTGTTTGTCTTCTTACCCTTTAGTTTATCCTTCATAATAATCTTCATTTATAAACTCTTCTCCAAATCTCTTGCCCTTGTTTTTTCCTTTCAAGCTGCAGCACTGCCTTTAGTATCTCTTGTAATTCTGGTCTTTTGGTAACATATTCTATCAGTTTTTGCTTGTCTGTGAAGACTTTGCATTCACCCTCATTTTTTTAAATTTTATTTTTATTTTTAGGTACCGGGGGCTGGGGATTGAAACCGGGATCTCATATGTGAGAAGCCAGTGCTCAACTGCTTGAACCACATCCACTCCCACACCCTGATTTTTGAAGGACAGTTTTGCCAGATACAGAATCCTTGGATGGCAGTTTTTCTCTTTCAATACCTTTAAATATATCATACCACTTTCTTCTCGCCTCCATGGTTTCTGATGAGAGGTCGGCACTTAATCTTAATTGAGTTTCCCTTGTATATGATGCTTTGCTTTTCTCTTGCTGCTTTCAGAATCCTCTCCTTATCTCTAATATTTGTCATTCTGCATAGTAGGTGTCTTGGTGTAGGTCTACTTGGATTTATTCTGTTTGAGGTACATTTTCCTTCTTGGATATAAATATTTATGTCTTTCATAAGGGTTGGGTAATTTTTGCTCATCATTTCCTCAAATATTCTTTCTGCCCCTTTTCTATTCTCTTCTCTTTCTGGGATACCAATAATGTGAATGTTTGTGCATTTTGCATTGTCATTCAATTCCTTGAGACACTGTTCCATTTTTTCCGTTCTCCTCTCTTTCTGTTCTGTTGTTTCCAGTTCAGATGTTCTGTTTTTGAAATTACTAATTCCATCTTTGAGCAATTAAAATCTGCTCTTATATGTCTCTAATGTCTTTTTAATCTCATCCATTGTGTCTTTCATTCCCAGGTCAGTTACTTTTCTTTGCAGGATTTAAAATTGTCCTTTATTCTCACCCAGTATCTTCTTAATATCCTCTATTTCTTTAGTATATTTTCTTTAAATTCTTTGTTTGGAGTGGTTTGGGAGAGTTGTGTGTGATTATCACTGATTGTCTTAAATCCTGTATCTCTTCAGGATGTTTGGTTAGTTCTTTTGGCTGGGACATCTCTTTGAGTTTCCTAGTGTGGCTTGTAATTTTTTGCTGATGTCTAGGCATTTGAATTGGTGAATTTACTCTGATGGACAATTTCTCTCTCTTGCCTAATTTGTTTTTATCACAGCTCTTCTTTGATATTTGGTTCAACTAATTCTAAGTTTTTAAAATTGCCTGGCTTAAGTTATCAAAATCGGACCAGGGACTCACTAGTGGAGCACAGATTTTTCTCCCAGGGCCAATGATAAAGAGAGTACAGAGAACAGTTTTTGTCGATGCAATTTTCAGACAGGCCAGCAGATGGTGCTCATCAGCCCCTTTCCATGGAGGTGTTTCAGTCTGGGCTTTCCTATTTTCCTGTGTTGAATCTCCAGAGAGGGGATTCAAAGAAGGCTCTGCTAGCCAAATTCAATGAAGAAAAGCCCCCAAACTCTTCCTTCCTAATCCCTTGAAGCAGCTGACAGGGAGGAAGATGTCTGTTCCCCTATCAGTTGGCTGCAGTTAGCCAGGGGTTTTACCCCAGCTTAATATCTTGGGAATTGGGCATGGGAGCCTTTCTCAGCCACTGTGGGGGTTTGGTAACTCACATTTGTTATTTCAGCTTCTTCATCTCTGTCCTGGTCTGCTGACCCCCAAAGCAGATCCCTCGGACAGCTTTTTTGGCTCTTCATTGTTTTTGTGAGAGCATTGAGCTAAACCTATTAGTCTGACATCATCTTCCCATAATCTTCCTGGCTTTTGGGCTTTTGATTGGAATTTGTCAGTAGGGCATGATTTATGTCAAGTCTCCAGCCCCTTGCTGGATCTGATCCAAAAGGAGACATAGACACACAGACACAGGAAAAGGAAGCCACTATGTTTGATCCTTACATGTAAGAGAGAGAACTAGCGGATTGCTTAAGCATGAAGCCCCAGGAGGCTGGGCCCATGAAGCAGCTCAATAGGAGACAAGCCCTGTTATATTTCTGATAGTTTACAGCTGAATTTGGGAAGAAAGCAGAACAGCCAAAACTGATATAGGAGGCCTGGAAAGAAACAAGTCCTATGCCTGGTTGCCCTTAGCTGATCTCAAACCTTGGCAGAGATATATGGCCATCTTGCTTCAACATGTGGCAGCTGACTTTGGGAGAAAGTACCTCTAATGGTGCTTCAATTTGGACTTTTCATGGCCTTGGAATGGTAAGCTTTTCACACCAAATAAATCCCCTTTATAAAAGCCAACTTATTTCTGGTACTTTGCATCAGCAGCCCTTTGGCAAACTAAAACAGGCCTCAAAACCATTTTTTGAAATGGTTAATCTATTCTTTCTTCAATGAATTGTCTTTATACCTGTGTCAAAAATTAGTTGACTGTATTTGTGTGAATCTATTTCTGGTCTCTCTATTCTTTTCCACTGATCATTGTGTCTATTCTTTTGCCAATACCATACCATCTTGATTAGAATAGTTATGAGTAGTATGCCTTAATATTGTGTGGTATGACTCCTCCCAATTTGTTCTTCAGTATTGGATTGGTCATTTTAAATCTGTTGTTCTTAGAATTAGTTTGTCAATATTGACAAATAAAGCTTTCTGGGATTTTTACAGGGTTTGCATTGATTCTGTAGATCATGTTAGGAAGAACTGACATCCGAATAACATCGAGCCTTCCATATCATGAAACATCTCTTCACCAATTTAGATCTTCTGCAATCTCTTTCGTCTGTTTTTGTAATTTTCTGCATATAGATTCTGTGCACTTTAAAATTTATTCTTAAATATTTCATTTGTGACATCTTTATTGAGATATAATTCACATGTCATGCAATTCATCAGTTTAAAGTACATGACATTGTTTTTTTAGTATGTTCCTGAGATGTGCAGCCATCATTGGAACATTTTCTTCACCTTAACAGGAAACCCCATATCCATTAATAGCCACTCTTCTTTTTTCCCCACCTCAGTTATAATACACCACTAATCTACTTTCTGTCTCTATAGATTTGCCTATTCTGGACAGTTCATACAGAAGGAATTGTATAATATGTGGTCTTCTGTGACTGACTGCTTTCATTTACCATGTTTTCAAATTCATCCATGTTGTAGCATGAATCAGCATTTCATTCCATTGTGTTGCCAATGAATATTCTATTATATAAATATGCCACAATTTGTTTATCCATTGGTCAGTTGATGGGCATTTGGGTTGTTTAAACTTGTTGGCTATTGAGAATGATGCTGTAATGAACATTGGTATAGAAGACTTTGTATGGGCATATGTTTTCATTCTTGGATATATATCTAGAACTATAATTGCTGAGCTATATGGTAACTCTATGTTTAACTTTTTGAGGAACTATAAACTTTTTCCAAAGCACATTAACCATTTTAAATTCCTGCAAGCAAAGAATGAGGATTACAATTTCTCTGCATACTTGTCAACACTTGTTATTGTCTACTTTTTGTTATAATCCTTCTAGTGAGTGTGAAACCACATCTTATAGTTATTTTAATTTGTATTTCCCTAATGATTAATGATGTTGAGCACTTTTCATGTCTAAATTGGACATTTGTATATCTTCTTTGGAGAAATGTCTATTCATATCTTTTGCACATTTTCTAACATTATTTATTATTTTTTCTTAAAAATACTTAGATTACATAAAATGTTACATAAAAAAATATAAGGGATTCCCATATGCTCCACTCCCCACACCTCCCACTTTTCCCCACATTAACAACTTCTTTCATTAGTGTGCTACATTCATTGCAATTGATGAACACATTTTGGAGCATTGACACTAAGGATGGATTATAGTTAACATTGTAGTTTGCACTCTCTCCCACTCATTTCTGTAGGTTATGGCTGGATATATAATGGCCTGTAGCTGTAGTTACAATATCATTCAGGATAATTCCAAGTCCCAAAATTGCCTCCATTTTACAACTCTTTTTCCCTCTCCCTGCCTTCAGGACTTCCAGTGGCCACGTCTCCACATCAATGGTATAATTTCTCCCATTGTTACAATCAAATTAAGCCTATAGTAGAATACCAGTAAGTCCACTCTAGTCCACTGTAGTCCATATTATATTCTGGGATGGTGATGCCCACTCCACCGCTAATTGAGAGGGGACTTCGATCCCATACGGCTGATGCATGGGACTCTCTTGCTTGCAGTTGTAGATTCTTTTGGTTCCTTGCTATGGTGGTTGTCCATCCTCACCTCCTTGTTAGTTGTCCTAGGTGAGTCCAACGAACTGGAGAGTAGATGTGGCAACTCTGCTGAGACTCAGGGCTCAGCTGGCACATGGACAGCCCAAAGATTCAAGTTTCTTGGGCATACACCTACCAGCTCCAGCACCAACTATAGGTTCAAATAGAAGGGACAGGAGATTCATGTGTAAAGAAGTCACAACTGAGTCCAACTCTGTCATACTTGGGAGCACAAACTCCAAAGTAGGGCCCACTGACAAGGCACCAAACTCCAGAGCTATCTGCCATGACCGTGGGACCTGGGTGTCTCCATAGCCCTCAAAAGCCCCACTATTTGGGGTAGTATCCACTTTGGCAGTCTATGAGATCCTGCTGAGACATGCATAAGTGTTACCTCTGGGATGACATCCCGACTCACTTTGAAGTCTCTTAACCATATAAACTCATTAGTCTTTACCTTTTCCCCCTTTTATTCCAGGTCTTTTTCCAGTTGTATTGCTAGTTGGTGCTTGGTAGTAATCCCTTGGTGCCAAGGAGGCTCATCCCTGGGAGTCATGTCCCACGCTGGGGGAAAGGTAATGCATTTATATGCTGAGTTTGGCTTAGAAAGAGTTTGCCCATTTTTAAATTTGTTTTTTTATTTTTTTTTAAATCAAGTTTTAAGGGTTCTTTATATATTCTAGATACAAATCCATTATCAGATATGTGGTTTGCAGCTATATTTCTGTTTTGATGCTATTATAAATATTAATTTTAAATATTTAAAAATCCATTTGTTGATCTCTGGTATACAGCAATGGAATTGAGTTTTGCATGTGGACCTTGTATACTGCAAACTTTCTCTACTTGTTTATATTTTCCAGGAGATTTTTGTAGGTTTCTTTTTGGATTTTCAAATAAATAATAATTTCATTTGTGAATACAAGTAGTTTTATTTCTTCCTTTCTAATATGTATTTGTTTTATCTATTTTCCTTGTTTTATGGCACTAGCTAGGACTTCCAGTATGGTGTTGAATAGAGTGGTGAGGGAGGATCTCCTTGTCTTGTTCCCAGTCTTAGGGGAAATGCATTCTGTGTCTTGACATTAAGTATGCTATTAGCTGATATCTATCTATCTATCTATCTATCTATCTATCTATCTATCTATCTATCTATCTATCTATCACCTATCTATCTCTCTATGTATGTATCTATCTATCATGTATCTATTTCCTTTATTAGGTTAAGGATTCTATTCCTGGTTGTTTTTTTCCCTATTCTCATAGAAGAGAATTTTTTTTTTTTTTTTTTGACAGACAGCAAATTCAGATGGGTGTTACATTTTTTCCTAAAGTGTTTTTTTGCATCTATAGATGTGATCATATGCTTTTTCTTAGTGATTCAGTTAAAATGTTATATTACATTAATTGATTTATGAATGTTGAATGTTGAAGCAGCTTCACATTCATGGAATGAATCACAGTTGGTCATGATATATTATCCAGTTTATATATTGCTGGATTCAATTTGCTAATAATATGTTAAGGATTTTGCATCTATGTTCATGAGACATTTTGTTCTGTAGCTTGCTTGCTTTCTTTCTTTCTTTCTTTCTTTCTTTCTTTCTTTCTCTCTCTCTCTCTCTCTTTCTCTCTCTTTCTTTCTTTCTTTCTTTCTTTCTTTCTTTCTTCTTTCTTTTCTTTCTTTCTTTTTCAGTATCTTTGTCTAGTTTTGCTATTGGGATACTGTTGGCCTTATAATATGAGTTAAGGGGATATTTGCTCTGGATCTAATTCCTGGAAGAGGTTATGTAAAATTGGTATTATTTCTTCCTTAATTGCTTGGTGGAATTCACTAGTGATGCCATTTGGGCCTGCTGTTTTATTTGGGGAAGGTTTATAACTACTAATTCAATTTCCTTAATAGTTATATTGATATTCAGCTGATCTGTCTGTCCTTGAATGAGTTTTATAGTTTGTGATTTTTAATGATTTGGTTCATTTAATATAGGTTATCAATTTGTATTTATAGAGTGGTTTGCAGTATTCTCTTATTATTCTTTTAATGACCATGGGATCAAAGAAGTGATTACTGCTCTTTCATTCCTGACATTGGTAATTTGTGTCTTCTTTTTTTTTCTTGGATATCTGGCTAGATGATTATAAGTTTTATTGGTGTTACATTATTAATTTTAAATTTTCTTCTAGCTGCACTTAGAGGGAAAAGTTTAAAGCTATGCATTTCTCTCTAAGTACTCATAAGTTATATCCCACAAATTTTGATAAGTTGTAATTTTCAGTTTTACTTAAGTCAAAATATTTTTAAATTTCTTTAAAAATTTGTTTAAAGACTGCTTCTTTAACCCATGTCTATTTAGAACTGTGTTGTTTAATTTCCAAAGATGTTGGGAATTTCCAATTCTCTTTCTGTTATTGAGTTATAGTTTAATTACATTGTAGTCTAAGATAACACTTTATATTATTGCTATATTTTCAAATTTTTAAGGTGAGACTAATACCCAGAATGTGGTCGACCTTTTACTTTTCCTGCCTTCTCTTATTTTACGGAACCTTTGTTACATAATTCAATTTTAAACTTTTTAAAAAAGTTTCTTTTGGTTTCTTGATATATCAGTTATAATTTTCTTTCTTTCTTTAAATTTTTCATGGTTTCCCTTGGGTTTACAGTATACATTTTTAAACAATGCTTCCACTTTCAATACTATGTTTTTTCATTGTAGTACAGGTATTTTATAACATAGTAATCACAATTCCTCACTCCAACCCCTTGTGACATTTCTGTCATTCATTTCACTCCTTCACATGTTATAAGCATCCAATACACTGTTGCTGTTATTGCTTTAAACAAACAAATGCCATTTAGACCAATAAAGAATAATAAAACATTAAGCAGCTTATTTTAACTTCATTTATTCTTTCTCTAACACTCCTCCTTTCTTTATGTAGATTCAAATTTCTAACCCATGTCATTTCTTTCTGCCTGAAAAACTTCTTTTAATATTTCTTGCAAAGCAGTTCTCCTAGCGATGAATTCCTTTGGTTTTTATGAGTCTTGGAAGGCCTTTATTTCTCCTTCAATTTGTAGGCTAATTTCATCGGACAGAGAATTTGAAGTTGACAGATATTTTTCTTTCAGTATTTTGATGATTTCACTGTCTTCTCATATGCTTGGTTTCTAAGGTAACACATGCTAAAATTTTAATCTTCTTCCCCTGTATTTCAGATGCCCCTGTCCCCAGCTTCCTTCAAGATATTCTTCTTTAATTTGACTTTCTGCAGTGTGAGTATAATATTCCTAGGTGTTTTAATTTATTTTATGTTTGTTTTCCTTTATGTTCTCTGAACTCCTTGGGTTTATAACTTGGTGTCTGACAATAATTCTGGGAAGTTCTTAGACCTTATACTTCAAATATTTCTTTTGCCCTGTTTTCCTTCTGGTATTCCCACTATGGGTATGTTACACCTTTGATATTTTCCCTCCATTCCTGGATATTCTGTTTTGCATTTTCGGTCTCTTTTTCTCCTTGAATTTCAGTTTGAGAAGTTTCTTATTGATCTCGTCTTTCCTCAACTGTGTTGAATCCACTGATGATCCTGTTAAAAGCGTTCTTCATTTCTACTACTGTGTTTTATTATTTTTAGCATTTTTCATTTGTTCATAGAGTTTCTATTTAACTATTGACATAACTCATCTGGACTTACATGTTGTCTATTTTTTCCATTAGAGCCCTTAACATATAATCATAGTTATTTAAGTTCCTTGTGTGATAATTGCAACATCGGTGTCATATCTGCATCTAATTCTGATTCTTGCTTTGTCTCTTCAGAATGGATTTTCTTTTTTTCTTTTTCTTTTTTTTGCCTCTTAGCCTACATTTTGACTTTTTTGTTAAATGAGGGACGTGTTGTATCTTTTAATAGATACTGAGATAAATAGGCATTTAGTGTGAGGCTTTATGCTAATCTGGCTAGGAACTAGGCTGTTTAATGTTGGTTGTAGCTATGGCTATCAGAGGCTTCAAATTCCTTTTGTGTCCTTATTTTTGTCTTCCATCTTCATTTGAGGTTATCTTTGTATTTCTCCTCAGAGATAGTCTGTGTCTCCCAACAATTTCAGCTGAGTCCAGTGTTAATATACTGGAGTCTTACTGAAGGTAAAGTGTGTGGGAACAAGAGCATTCTACAGTCTTGTGACTTAGTCTCAGTCTTTAGTGGGCCTGTCTTGGGGGTGTGGTCTGCACAAGGGCATCTTCCCATCCTAAGCTCTCTAATCTCTACCCTGGCTACAGGTCCCCAATCTACTTCCTTGGACCCCAGTCACCTCTTGACTTTTCAAATGTTTTACTCTTACATGAGACAGAAATGATGGAGCTGGAGCAGAATTGCCTTCCCCTCAACTGGTACACTCTTTCAGAATTGCCTCTGGTGAAGTCTCTCCATCTGGAAACTAGGCATTTGTCTACCAGAGGTTCTGATGGGATTTCACGATGGCTGTCCTCCTCTTCCAGCACAGGCCAAGGAGGGATCCTTGTCAACTCCTTACCAGAACCTGTGGCTTCATGGAGTGAAAGCCTGTAGAGGCAAGCCCCTCATCAACACACACCACTGTGGCCCCAGGAGCTTTTCACACTCTTGTTACTACACATGATGTGTCAATAGCCATTTATGCATCCTACCACCTTAGGATTTTAACAGTTTATGAACCAGGTAAGCAAATCTTATCATATCTTTTTAGATAGCCTTGTCTCTACAGATTTGGGGTACCTGCTAACCTCAAAAAAATTCTGAGGTTCCAGGAAATTCGTTGATTTTTAGTTTGTCTTGCTTTCACTTTTTGTAAAAGATGGGAGTGACAACTTCTAAGCTTATGTTGGACCTGAAATTAGAAGTCAAGAATAGATTTTTAAAATAGAGGAAAGAACAGTTTTCTCCCATAGCATTATCCCAGTGAGCACTGTTATTCTGGTATATTTTCTTAGGTTTTAGCTCTAGGTTGGAAAGGCAGAGTGGAATAGTAAACATTTGTGAGTTTTCTCTTAAATGAAAGCTCAATAAATATTTGCTCCAATGGTCAACAGGTTTTGAAGCAGAATTGTATGCAGTTTAAGCCTTTTATTCATCTTCATGGATGTTTTTTATGCTTTGAAGACATCTTTTCTGATGAAGAGAGTTAATTCATTCAGTTTTTAAAAAAGAGACAAGAATTGAGTACAAAATATTGGTATAGGTAGTATCTAAATAAACATAAATAAACCCAAGATAAGACCATTTAAAATAAAGCATAAAGACGTTGAGAGTGTGTCTGATGATGTACTAAGTATAATGCAAAGACATAATGGAAATATACTTTATTACAGTCCCTTTTGGAAATAAATAGGACAATATATGAAAAGCATTGGAGAATTCTTCATTGTATTCGATACAACAATAGCAAACCCAGGAATTCATTGTGAAAAATAACACAAACAATGCATAAAAGTATACACTTGGAGATATCCATTGCAGTATTGATTATTATTGGAATTGGAAAAATAACTAAATGTATATCAAAAAAGAAATTGTTTTCTAATACAGAATTCAACTCCAGAAAGCAGTACCAGTTAACAATTTTTAATGACATACATGCATATATGTGTAAATTTCCCAAAAACGAGAAAACAAGTTATGTATATAGAGAAAGACAATATCCTAAACTGGAAATATTTGTTTTATGGTGATGATGGGACTAAGGGTGATTATTTGTCCTTCTTTTATTTAAAATATTTCTATTACATCTTTGTGATATCTTTATAAAAAGAAAATAATAGTATTATTAATAATAATATGGGCAACCACTAATTTTAGAGTGTATTATATATA
>JAQZBX010101149.1:0-11287 GCA_029593785.1 Cabassous unicinctus | reverse complement strand
CAAAATCATCAACAAATTCCTATTAGGGTATGTATGAGCATAAAATGTTAAAATTTGCTGAGTAATGAGAAGCAGATGATCATTCCAAATAATGGTGTTTGGCTAAAGAGAGTGAATGTATTTGGGAAAATATAATATGAAACAAATATACTGATATAGGAGGAAAAATATGGATAGTAGTTATTCTAAATGGACTGGAAAGACACCTGGCAGCACATTCATATGAGCGTAGATTGTGATAGGGTGCAGAAAAAAATGGCAATATGACTTTAGGTAGACAAAGCCAAAAAATCACATTCTAGATCAAGAAGAATATAGGCCAGTCTGTCTATAGCTCCTTGTGGAAACACTTTTGAGATGATTCACATGATCTCAGCATGTGTAATATACATTTCAGCACAAGGAAGACATTGAAAAACAGATTCAGACAGGGAAAGCACAAGTGATTATAAAGACCTGCCAGATTGATTTATGAGGTATGAATGGCACAACAACTTAAATATGTGCGTATCTGTGGGTATCTTTTACAGAAACCTAGTGATTATCAAAACAATTTTAGCTTCTTTATGGTTCTGTCGTGAGGGGTAAGCATTTGTTGGCTTAAGTAAGATCCTTTGCCTCAAAGAGGAGATGGTTTAAATTTTTTTCATCAGGGAGGCCCTAGCCAGGAAATAAAAATACATGCCATTCACATATAATTGTCAAATTCAAGCTTATTTGTAATAAACTAAGGAGACTATAGTTCTAAAAAACAAATGGTTCTTGTGGCAATCTAGTGGTGATGGAAATGAAAAATAACTTTCGCTGATAGATGACTAGTAGTTGTTGCTGGACTTATTCTTATCAATAGCCCAAGTGCAAGATTTTGAAATTTTATGAATATGCTAATATCTTAAAGGCAGAGGAAACTAATAATCTGAGGAGGGAAAAACTAATAGAATGGAAAAAATAAATGAAAAAATAAAAATGGCTAATGAGATATGCCCATTCAGTGATAATGTCTTAGAAAAGGTGAGAGTTTGAATTAATATAATGGTAATTGAGAAGGTGCTTAAAATTACCTTGTTAACTTCAAAAAAAGATGACTATTATAAGCCATAACTTACTGAAATTTTTCTATGAATGTATAAAGAAAACACAACTGTTTTAAACATAGGACAAAAAATTATCTATGAAAGAGATACTAATTACTCAAAAGGCTGACTATACACATAAATGTGATGAAAGAAATAACTTTAAATTCCTTATGTAATTAACTTGTATTTTGGCATTTTATAGTGAGTTGCAAAAACGAAAACAGTCAACAGCAAATGTAAAGAAATATAGAATATATACATGCCTCAGAAATAATTTTCTTTTATTGGTAAATGGACTTTAGAATATATTCAACAGGAATTAGTTTCCATTTGGAAATAATATTTGCCTTTCTTTAAGTTGTACGAGTAATTTTAATGATCATGGTTCCACATATGTTTATGCTTGGGTTTATGTGGCGTGTTTTGAAATTCATGCAGAACACTGTAAAAAAAAAAAGTTATAGGACCAATGATTCAAACTGAAGTCAACCAAGTTACAAATCAAAGCATAAATGTACTTCATGGTATGTATTTCACTATGGTCATATTTCATAAAATAAGCCGTTTACTTGCTACAAAAAAGCATACAAAATTTTAAGTTTATTTTAGTTAGAATTAACATTCTTTTTGAAAAAGCCAAAATTGACTCCAGTCATCACTTCTTTCTGCAAAACTCCTTGAATGCTCACCGTTGTTTACTGAATTAAATTGACAATTTTCAGCTTATAGGTAACTCAATGAACTCGTCTGGTTTCAAAGCGTAAGCGCCATAATTTATTTTTCCAATTTCATTAATTCATAGCTTATAACTGAATAGTTGGTCACTTATTTTTGAAGTCAACAGTGTAATTTAAGCACCTTCCTAATCATATTTAAATTGTTTCAGGGCCTATTACCTTATCTTGGAAGATATCTCTTGTGTTCCTTCTGAATGCGTTGTTGCAATTATTGTTGCAAACTTAATTGCCTGCAAAGTCGTGTAGGTAATACAGATGGGTACAGTGGGGCTGATGGGGGCAAACGGGAAAGGTCATGCTTTGTCTGCGGGGACAGCCACTCCACAGCTCTGATTGTCATCACGCTGTAATGGTGCCTCCCTCCAGTTTTAAAGAGGAGCCAGAAATCTGACTCTTATGTGAAAAATGTCAACCTTTTGAATGTTGGCAGTTGAATAAAAAATGTACATATACTATATAAACCCAAAAAGAAAATCAAAACTTTGCAGGCTGAATATGATCCATAGGCTTCCACATTTAACCTCTGTGGCAAAACTGTACAACCAGGTAAAACCCCCAACCCACAATTCCATTTTCTGCCCCCATGCAAGTGCATGGGCCAGGACAGCTGCCGGCCCTCTTTTGTCCTGTGAAATTCCGTCCAACTTACACGTTTTGGAATTTTCCCTGATCTCCTTCTTCAGGAGAACTTCCTTCACTTTCTCCAGACCTCTTCTTTCTCTGAATCCACGTATATTAAACCCTTCTCTAAACCAAATTCTGCCTTGTACAATACTCAATTTTAAATACGTGTTTTATTCTTTTTGCCAACAGGGTAAACTCCCCAAAGGCAAAGATTATTTTACTATACATGATACTTGGGAGATATCCAATAAATGCTTATAGAATTGGACTGAATTGGATATGGAGGGATATCACCTGCAGATGCCCCATTAGCAAGATTTTTCATGGAGACTCTCTTTCATTTGAGCTGGATCATATAGAGTTAATATTTACAAGGCCAAAGTCTAGTGAGAAAATCAGTTAAATCATGTTTCCTTAACAGATGGTGCATCTGTGTTTCCTAATGCAATATTCTGACTGTGTATGCTTGTCATAATTAAGTAATAGTTCTCTGCCCAATCTTTGGTAACATGAATCTCCCCTATATGTGGATTCTATATATGTTCCAAACCTGATCCATAACTGTTTCTGAATCTGATCATTTGATTCAATGCAGACTGTTTTTGGGTACATTCAAACAATTGAGGACGTTCTTCTTGGTTTCAGTTTGGGAAGATGCTCGGTTTAGAGTGAACTAGGCCTATATGGTTTAATTCTTGAAACGACCCTGAGACCCAGCACACAGAATTTTCTGGCTTTCTGGTTTACTCCCAGTGTGGTCTAATGCCAGAGTTAATATTATGAAGAACTCATTAGGGCTTGAGAGTGCTGATGGATTTTTTTTTTTTTATTCTGTTGATCACTAACTACACTTATCCACACAGCATTGTCCAGAAATTTCCATTCATACTTCTGTTTGATCTGTATAAAGTGCATAGTTTACAAGGCAGCTGTGGTGTGTAAAGAACACCGAAACTGAAATCAAGAGATCAGCTGACTTATCTTGAAAAGCAGGAAGGCTACCTACCTGATAACCCCAAGTCTAGTTTTCTCATATATAAGATAAGAAAATGATAATGCCTGCCTCAGAGTAATCCTCATTTGAGGATTAAATGAAATAGTATCTGTGAAAGCCCTTTGTGAACATGCTATTCAATTGTTAGTTATTGCTTATTTAAATAACTTACACACACACCTGTTTCTTTGGTTATAGATATTTAATTTCTTGGGAATCCTTTGGGGTCAGCAAACTGGCTAGACCAAATCTGGCCAAGCCCATTGATTTATATACTGTCTGTTGCTACTTTCATTCAACAATGACAGAGCTGAGTAGTTTGCAGAGACCCTATGTCTTGCAAAGTTGAAAATATTTAATATCTGACTCTTTACAGAAAAAGTTTGCTGATCCCTGCCTCATTTTTCACTAGTGGGAAATAGTCAAACATTTGGTTTCATGTCTGAACTTGAAGAGTGACCTAACTAGACTTTTTCAGATTTACTGTTTATTTTTCCTGTGGCCACAGGGCAAAATGAAAACACCTGTGGGTTTTGGGACCAGAACAATAATTACTTCTCAGTCTTATCTCCTGCAGCCAGAAGAAAACATCTGCTTTTTTAATTCTACAGAGAAAGGCAGAATTAAAACTGTCTCGGGACTTCCGCTGAATCTCTGGCACAGAAAAGGAGGGGTGGAGGGCAGGCAGGAGCATTTCTGGTTTAAATGAATGCAAAGTTAACATAAATCAAATTAGCTGTGGGTGAAGCCTTGGCTTTAAAGTTGAAACATAAATAGGTCTCATTGCTGTTCTTGAACCAATGGATAGATGTTGGCAAAAGTCCCATTAATTCTTTGATTTGTTTAATAAAAGTCATTAAAAAAAATCAAATGGATCACTGGGCAGGAATTTGACCAGAAACACCTTCCAAGTGATAATTAGCTTGCCAATTTTTTTCCCCCTGAGTTTTACATTACCATAAATATTCATGACACATTCCCCATCAAATTGTAAGTTCTTCAGGAAACACTGTTATCACTTTAAGAAGAACATGAATCAGACTGATAAAGCTAATTGGTTAGAATTCTTTTTTCTCCTTCACTTTAAATAAAGCTGTCGAAGGTTCCCAGGGTAATGAAGAGCTTTGTTGTTATGACAACTGCTTCTTTCGTTCCCTTTGAAGAAGCTTATGATGTGATAGGCAAAACATCAGGAATAATTAAAACAAATGCTAAGCAAGGCACATCTGCTTAGAGGAATGAACCAGCACAAACTTAAACCATTTTACTGGCTTTCAGTTACTATTTTCATGGCAGGAAATTCATGCATATCTTTGGAGCTGGTCCTATGTATCTAGTGCCACAGTTTCTTTAACCAAGAATTTTGTTGCTCTGCAATGATTTAGAAGTACATACTGAGCTCTTTTTCACCCAGTGCTTCTCACTGCCAAATCCCTCTTCTCCAGACCACCTGAAACATCAGAAGTGGTTGTGGTTTGTCAGGGCAATGGGGGCACACTCTAAAATGTTTCAGAAAGCTCTCTTGGTTTACTTACCCTGATTCCTTCAAGCAAAAGGAAAGCTGTACTTTCGGACTCACCGCCAGGAACTTCACAAGCAGCATTCGCTTTTGCTTTGTACCAGACCCTTTCATATTCCTTTTCTCCTTTAACCTCTGCAACTATTCTGTAAACTAGCTTGTATTATCTCTATTTTACTGTGGAGGAATACAAATCTGAGAAAAGTCAAAGAGACATAACCAAGCTTATCCAGCAGAAAGTAGTTGAACAGAAATTCAAAGTCATGTCTTTTGACTCCTGTTGCTCTTTAAATGGTGATGCTATAGCTGAAGGAGAAAAGTGGTTTGACTACTTAAAATACAACAGGTAATGGTCTGAGTCTACTGAGATATTATTATTACTATTAATACTATAGTATTATAATACTATAGTATTAACTGCTGCTAATCTTGGAAATGGGAGCAGAGAATTGGGAAGTCATATAAGAATGATATGAAAGTGCGTTGGATAGATGTAAAGACAGAGCACATGTCAATGAAGTATCCGAGTCTAAAATGTTTAACATGAATTCATCAAGCTTCTAGGTCTATCTAACTTTTGGTGTAGAGGAAATACAGGGGATAGAGACACAATTTAAATGACAGCATAGAGAAACCAACCAGTACAGGGTGGGGATACTCTAAAGGATATTTAGTCTGGACTTTTTAAATAGAAAATGCCATGGGGTAAAAAGAAATAGGGGTTAGGTCTGAGAATAAAAGCAACTAAAGAGATGGTGAACAACCAAATGTAATGAGCGAGCCCCAATTAAATGAGGATCATAAAAGTCATTTTTGGCATAATTGAGGAAACTTAAATGTGGACTGCATATTAGATGTTAGGGAATTATTGTTCATTTTCTTAAGTGTGATAATATTATGGCTATGTAGCAGAAAGTATATTCTTGGGACATGAATGATGATGTATTTGAAAATGAAGCATCATTTCTGTATTTTGCAGCTCACTTTCTTTTTTAAATTATTTTTATTTTTAAAGAAGCATTAGATTACATTAATGTTACATAAAAAATATAAAGGGTTCCCGTATGCCCCACTCCCTCTCCCTCCCCTCCCACACTTTCCCACATCAACAACATCCCTTATTAAGGTGGTACATTTGTTACAATTGATGAACATATATTGAAGCATTGCTACTAACCATGGATTACCATTTGCATTATAGTTTACACTCTGTCTTGTACAATTTTGTAGGTTATGACATAATATACAATAGCCTGTATCCATCACTACAGTGTTAGGAAGAACATATCCAATGTCCCAAAAATGCCCCCATATTGCACCTCTTCTTCCCTCTCCCATCCCTCAGAACCTCTTGTGGCCACTGCCTTTATATCAATGATAAGAGGTCTTCCATTGCTAGAATAATAATAGGACTATAGTAGAATAATAATAAGACCATAGTAGAATAATAAGTCTACTTTAGTCCATTGTTTATTCCCTAATCTTGAGGATTTTGGCATGGTGATGCCCACTCTGCTTCTAATTGAGAGGGAGCTTAGATCCCATGGGGCAGATAGATGTAACTATCTTGTTTGCAGTTACAGACGACTCTCTGTTCCTTGGGATGGGCATTGCCCATCATCATCTCCTTGTTAGTTGTCCTGGGTGAGTCCAGTGAACTGGAGAGTAGATGTTGCAACTCTGCTGAAATTCAGGGCTCAACTGGCACATGGATGGATCAAGGATTTAAGTCTCTGGGACATATATTTATCATGTATAGTGCTAATTATGGGTTCAAATAAAAGGGACAGAAAAGTCATGTGTAGAGAACCTATAAATGAGTCTAATTCTGTTACACTGGGGAGCATAACTTTCAAAGTAAGGCCCACTGGAAGGGTGCTGAATTCCTGAGCTGTCTGTCCTGCTTGTAGTTTCTGGATGTCTCCAGAGCCCTCAGGAGCCCTGCTATTTGAGGCACTGTTTATTGTAGCAGTCAATGAGATACTGCTGAGACTTGTATAAGTGTAACCTCTGGAATGACCTCCCGACTCATTCTGAAATCTCTTAGCCATAAAAACTCATTTGTATTTACCATTTCCCACTTTTGGTCAAGGTCTTTTTCCAGATGCATTGCTAGCTGGCTCTTGGTAATAATCCCTCAGTACCAGGGAGGCTTATCCCTGGGAGTCATGTCCCATGCCTGGGGAAGGTAGTGTGTTTATATGTTGAGCTGGCTTAGAGAGAGGCCACATTTGAGCAACAAGGAGGCTTTCAGGAGGTAACTCTTAGGCAGTATATGAAACTATGCTAAATTTCAATTTCACAAGAAAATGTTTATAAGTACAATCATCAATATCAAGGGCCTGGCATAATGGTCTGCCTTCCTTCACTAGGCACTGCCCTTGCACTTGGGAGAATCTTGCTGTCCTATTAGAGAATGTAGCAGAACTCCCCAGGTTGGAAATTCAATATTCTTTCAGTTATTGTGTGGCTCTCCACCCACGGAGACTATGCCCCATGAACACTTGAACATATTCATATGCCTTAGAGGCATGCCCCAGGTGAACCCCTTCCCATGCATCCTCCCATCACTGACACCCTGCACCAGTGATCCTCCCCTGCCACTGTTGTGACCCTTCTGTGATCCAAAACCTCTCCAAAAATGAAGCCAACAATATAACCAAATAAAATTAATAAGAAAATGAAATAACTTAAAAATAACCAATAAAATTTAAAAAATTGAAATAAAAAAATTTTTAGACATTCTGTCTTTCATCACTGTAAGATATGTTGTCTTGTATGGACAGTGACATTTTATTCCATATATTCCCCCAGTGTCTTATTTTTTTTCATTTTATCATCAAAGAAGCTTTAGGATACAGAAAAGTCACATAGAGAATATAGGGGATTTGCACATATCCACCACCCTCCCCATTTTCCCCTCTTCCCTATTAATAATATTTTACATGCAGATGTTACATTTGTTACAGTGATGTACAAATATTGAAGCATTGCTACTAACCGTGGTCAATGGTTTACATTATGGTTTACATTTTGGATTGTACATTTTTATAGATTTTGACGAAATTTCAAGTGGCCTGTATCCTTTATTGCAAGATCATGCCGAACAATTCTAATGCCCTAGAAATGCCCTATGTTCCAACTATTCTATTCTTCCCTTCCCCTCCACTAGGAATCTATGGTAACCAGAAAGTTTCAATTTTTGAAGAATAAGATTCATAGTTACTTGCAATAATATTGAGGGTTTGACATATTGGTGTGTTTCCTTTTATTAGGCACTGCCTATGTTCTTGAGGGATTCTTGCCCCTCTAATTGAGAACATAGCAGGGATCCCCAGGATGGGAGTTTTATATTTTCTTGTTTATGGTGTGGGTCTCCACCCACTGATATAACACACTATGACAAGATGAACACTTACATATTCCATAGAAACCTGCCCCAGATGTGCCCTGTCTTACATACCCTCCCCCCACATCCAACACCCTACATCAGTAACCCTTCCCTGCCATATTTGCCAAAAGAACATTCCCTGCATTGTAGTTTTAACCACAGACCTGCAAATCCCCAGAGTTCACCTGCTTCTTCCCCTGACCATCCCCTAGTTCCATGGATAGTCCAACCCAACCCCCACCCCCACTTCCCCTCACAGACCAACACCACTAAACCCAATCACATCACTGCACCACTGTCACACTCATCCACTGCACAACTACAGCCTTCCACCTTATCGCAGATTTTGCCCACATGGGCATCGACTCACCACCCACTACTCCCTTTCTGTGCCCTGTAAACCTGTTTTCCAAATTCTAGCTCTGTGAGTCTGCTCAGTTTGCTTAATTCATATCAGTGAGGTCATGTAGTATTTGTCCTTCAGTGCCTGGCTTACTTCACTCAACATAAGGTCTTCAAGATTCATCCATGTTATCCTGTGTGTTAATACTGCATTCTTTCTTACAGCTGAATAATATTCCATTGTATGTATAGACCATCATTTGCTTATCCATTCATCTATTGATGGACATTTGGGTTGCTTCCAATTTTTGGCAATAGTGTATAATGTTGCTATGAACGTTAGTGTGAATATGTCTCTGTTCGTGTCCCTGCTTTCAATTCCTCTGGGTATATACCCAGCAGTGGGATTGCTGGTTCATATGGCAGTTCTATATTTAGCTTCCTGAGGAACCACCAAACTGACCTGTAAAATGGCTGCATCATTCTGCATTCCCACCAGCAGTGGATAAGTGTTCCCTTTCCTCCACATCCTCTCCAACACTTGTAGTCTTCTGTTTTTTTTAATAGCCACCAGTCTAATGGTTGTAAGATGATATCTCATTGTAGTTTTGATTTGCATTTCCCTAATAGCTAGTGATGTGGAGCATCTTTTATGTGCTTTTCAGACATTTGTATTTCTTCTTTGGAAAAGTGTCTATTCAAATCACTTGTCCATTTTCAAAATGGGTTGTTTGTCTTCTTATTTTCGAGGTATAGGATTTCTTTATATATGCTGGATATTAGGCCCCTACCAGATAGATGGTTCCCAAATATTTTCTCCCATTAAGTAGGCTGCCTTTACAGTTTCTTGACAAACTCCTTTGGAGCATAAAAGTTTTTAATTTTGAGGAGATCCCTTCTTCTATTTTTCTTTCATTGCTCATGCTTTGAGTGTAAAGTTTATGAAACCATTTCCTACTACAAGATCTCGTAGATGCTTCCTTACATTACCTTCTAGGAGATTTATGGTCTTGGTTCTTATATTTATATCTTTTATCCTACTTGAGTTAATTTTTGTATTGGGCATGAGATGGTGATCATCTCTCATTCTTTTGTATATGGATATCCAGTTCTCCAAGCACCATTTGTTGAAGAGGCTATGCTTTCCCAGTTGAGTGGGCTTAGTGGCCTTACTGAATACCAGTTGGCTGTTATATGTGAGGATCTGTATCAGAACTCTCAGTTGTGTTCCATTGGTCAGTATGTCTATCCTTGTGCCAATACCTTGCAGTTTTGACCACTGTAGCTTTGTAGTATGTTTTAAAGTCAGGTAGTGCGATTCCTCCGATTTCATTTTTCTTTTTCAATATGTCTTTGACTATTTGGGGTCCCTTGCCCTTCCAAATAAATTTCATAGTTAGCTTTTCCAATTCAGTAAAAAATTCTGTGGTAATTTTTATTGGGATTGCATTAAATCTGTAAATCAGTTTGGTTAGGACAGACATCTTAATGATGTTTAGTTTTCCTATCCATGAACAGGGAATATTCTTCCATTTATTTAGGTCTTCTTTGATTTCCTTTAACAATGCTATGTAATTTTCTGTGTACAATTCCTTTACATCTTTAGTTAAGTTTATTCCTAGGTGTTTGATTCTTTTAGTTGCTATTGTAAATGGAATTTTTTTCTTCAGTTCCTCCTCAGATTGCTCATTATTGGTATGTAGAAATGCTACTGATTTTTGTGCATTGATCTTATATCCTGCCACTTTACTGAACTCATTTATCAGCTCTAGAAGCTTTGTTGTAGATTTCTCAGGGCTTTCTATGTATAGGATCATGTCATCTACAAATAGTGAAATTTTTACTTCTTCCTTTCCAATTTGGATGCCTTTTATATCTTTTTCTTGCCTAAGTGCTCGAGCAAGTACTTCTAACACTATGTTAAATAGGAGTGGTGAAAGTGGGCATCCTTGTCTTGTTCCAGACCTTAGCAGGAAAGCTTTTAGCATTTCACGATTGAATATGATGTTAGCTGTGGGTTTTTCATATATACCTTTTATCATGTTGAGTAAGTTTCCTTCTATTCCTATCTTTTGAAGTTTTTTTAATCAAGAAAGGGTGCTGTATTTTGTCAAATGCTTTTACTGCATCAATAGAGATGATCATGTGATTTTTTTTTTCTTTCTGTTATTGTGGTGTATTACACTGATTGACTTTCTTATGTTGAACCATCCTTCATACCAGGGATGAAACCCACTTGGTCATGATGTATAATTCATTTGATGTGTTTTTGAATATGATTAGCAAGTATTTTGTTGAGGATTTTAGCATCTAGGTTCATTAGAGAGATTGGTCTATAGCTTTCCTTTCTTGTGGCATCTTTGTGTGGCTTTGGTATTAGGGTGGCATCATAGAATGAGTTAGGCAATGTTCCCTCCCTTCTATTTTTTGGAAGAGTTTAAGCAGGATTGGTGTTATTTCTTTCTGGAATAATTGGTAAATTCACCTGTGAAGCCATCTGGTCCTGGGCTCTTCTTAGTTAGGAGGTTTTGATGACTGATTCAATCTCATTACTTGTGATTAGTCTGTTGAGTTCATCAATTTCTTCTTTTTTTTTTTTTTTTT
>JAQZBX010101148.1:0-11301 GCA_029593785.1 Cabassous unicinctus | reverse complement strand
ACTCTGTTCTTTGCCTTGCCTTTTATATTCAATTCCCCACCCACCAAGGGGTGGGCCTCAACGCCCTACTGACTGACATGGCCCAGTCAACGCCCTAATCATAATTCAATCATGCCCAGATTAACAGATCAGATTACAGGCATGATCCAATTATATTTTTGGAATTCATAATTACATCAAATTCCCCAACGGTTACACCCATGGAGCCACGTTTGGTCCCAGCCCCTTCAATCTTCTTCCGGCACAGTGAGCAGGGCTCTCAGGATAGCCCCATCCCCCTTTTGGGGGCTAGTGCACCCGCGGGCCCAGTGCCCAGGCTTCCCGCACTTGGGGCTTGGCCCTGGTAGGCCTCGGGGGCTGACAGCAGTCACTCTTCCAATGATCTACCTCTCTGCGGTTGAAACAGGATTCTGTTGTCTTGGAGCCTTGGTTCTGGTGGCGCCGAGGTGCCAGGTGCCTTTAATGGCAACTGCTTTAATTTGGGCCTGTTCTCGAGAGCTTTGCCTGCCCCGCCTTACCTTTTCCCCTCCCTGGCCCCATCACAGTTGAAGACAGAGAGGCAGTATCTAGAAGGATGTTCATGGAAGACTGGGGGGCCAAGGGGAGTTTTTACAGCTTTCTGCCAATGTCAGGGGCTGATTGACTAATGAAGTGTGTCCCTAGAAGGATTTGGCCTTCTTGGGAGTTTGGGTTTACCAGAGTGTATTTTTTTCATGGTTTCTACTAATCTACCCAGAAGTAAGTCTGGGTTGTCTTCTTTTCCTTGAGTTACTTCTCTGAGTTTGTAATAGTTAACAGGTTTAGTGGTCTACTTCCTCATCCCCTCAAGGAGATAGCTGATCATATGGTCCCTTGTTTTTAGGTCTGCCTGTTCTCATTGATAATTCCAGTTTGGGTTTGTATTTGGGATGGCTACTGCCCCAACAGCATATTGGTTAGGCTGTTGGGCTGACAGTTTATCAGTATAAGCTTGGACTTCAGTCCAAATGCAAAGCTTTTCTTCTGGGGTGCAGCAAGTGGATAGGATTATGTGCATGTCACCCCAGGTTAACTCAAAAGACAGGGTAAGATGCTGAAATTACTCAGTGAACTTGGCCAGATCTCTCAAGAATCAGCCTGGCTCTTTTTCACACTGAGAAAGATCAATCATAGGGAAGGGGACATGAACTTGACTTGCCCCTGCATTCCCAGTAGCTATGTCTTGCAAGGGGTAAAGTCCTGTGGGCTTTTTCACTGGATGGAAAGAGGCTCTGCTTCGGGTATGGCCCACCAGACTGGACCTTGGGATGTAAGGGGGAGGGGCTGAGGTGCCCATAGGAGACAGGTTCATGGGTGCCTCTGAGGCAGGGACAGGGTCATATGAAGGTGGACTGCTAAGAAGGGGGTCATTTAGGATGTCTTCTTTTTTGAGGGGTGGCAGAGTTGCTTGTGTATAATACAAGTGGCAAGAGACTTTTAGACCTTTATCTTGATATAAGGCCATAAAAAGCTGGACATATGAAATTTCTATCCACTTTGCCTCTCTCTTACATAACAGATCCAACTGAAGCATGGGCTTGTAATTGAGAGTCTCATTTAATGGCCATTGCTGGCCATCCTCTAGCTGATATTGAGGCCATGCAGTATTGCAGAAGTAGATTAACTTCTTATTTTTCAGACAATTGGTGGGCAGATTGCCCCATTTCTGAAGAAAGCATCCCAGGGGAGAGTCTATGGGGATGCTGGATGAAGCACCCATCCCTAGTGGATAGGAATAAACCGTATGCCTGTAAGGACAACTGGTGTCCAAGTTTTTGTCCTGAAGGTGGTGAAAAATGCCCATTGTTCCAGCTTCCTGGAAATTGAGGGCCTTGGCCCCTGGGCATCCCGAGGGCCCCTACAGTCTTGGGAGACATCCAGGTCAAGCCCCAAGGGTTTGGCTGCAGTCCCCTAAAGGCATCCTGAGACTGAAGCTGCCAAGGCAGCAGTCACCCTAAGAGAACTTATAGCATAAGCAATAGACTGAAGTAGGGCCAGAGGACTATTGCTTGAGGTGAAGGAACTTGCCCAGTGATTTGGCTTAAACTGGGACAGAGGGGCCAGAAATAAAAGCCAAAAAGGAACTAATATTTTCTTGCCTGACAAGTAAAAAAGGAACTAATACTCTCCTGCCTAACACCCCTTGGGGATCACAAATGAGAACATGTTGAAGGGGACAGCGTGCAATGAGATAGTGTGTGTGTGTGTGTGTGTGTGTGCGTGCGTGCACGTGCGCATGGTAGAGGTCATTTGAAGGTGACAACCTGGGAAACATTCCCACTCAGGTTTTTTTTTTTTTTTTTTAGGAGGTACCAGGGATTGAACCCAGGACTTTGTACATGGGAAGCAGTCACTCAACCACTGAGTTACATCTGCTCCCCAATAAGAGTTGTTTTTTTTCATTTGTTTGTTTAGTTTTTGTTTTATTTAGGAGGTACCGGGGATCAAACCTGGGACCTTATACATGGGAAGCAGGCACTCAACCACTTGAGCAATATCCACTCTCACACCAATTAGGTTTTAAGGGCATGGGTTTTATGGGGAAATGTATGGGGTGGAGTCATTGAGACTGACTGGTGGCCTCCCCCTTCTTGGGACAGAGCTGAGAGGCAGAATCCCTAAGAGGGACCAAATAGTCAAAGACTGGAAATATGGGACTTGGTTTAGGATATCTCCTAAACTATAGAACCGAGGCCAGAAAAACATTGTCATGGCCATGTGTGCATTTAGACAGGTGTTTTGGGGAGAGTTGGGGAAGAGATGAGGGAAGAGGTTGAAGGTACAATGGAAGAAATGGATGAGGAGAGAATTGAGGGCCTGGTAGACTCCCAGGGGAGTCTTACACAACTTGGGGAATTTCTTCAGTCAGGTCTGAAGGGTGGTGTCACCTGCCACCCAGAGTCTCCTTGAATCTACACATTGCAGGGTCCAGCCCCTGCAACCTCCAAGGAGGGAGCTGGAGGACTCTGAGCAGACTGAGATTATGTCCTGGGAACCTACTTGAAGTGGTGAGAGGAAATGGCGGAAGGAAAGGGTAGACAGACTAAAGAAGGCACAGACAGGCCTGATTAGGGGCCAAGACTAACCAGTCTTTGTTGAGTGGCTGAAAATGTTACCAGTGCTCCTGGCTGGCTCGCCAGAAGATGTTGCTGGGTGCTTCCATGTCCTTGGCCATGTCACAAGAAAGAATTCAAGGACGTGCCACAGTTTAAGCAAGTAAAGAGTTTAATGTAAAGTGAAAGTTCACACTCAAGACTGGAGTGAGGGTGTGCTTAAGGGGGAGACATGTGCTGGGGCTGGGAATGCAGTTTTATTAAGGCTGACACCACTCCCTTCCTTCCTCCATGGAAATGAAGACCTATAGATTGTGACATTCTCATTGGTCCTGTTGTTTGCAAAAGAGAGATTGTAAACACAACATTCTCATTGGTTGTGAGTGTCTGCTGATCTGAGTGGGGATCAGGGGAGGGGGTCTGCAAACATGCAATAGTCAGGTGAGGAATGGGCCTCTCCTTATCTGTTCAGGCACCTGACCTTGGGCGGTTGCTTCCTCCCTTGTGGGCAGGACTTTCTGACACTTTCTTTACAGCAAGGGATAGGCCCAGGCACAGGTGAGCAACCGCAAACAGGAAGTCCACACAGAACTGACTGCTTTGTCCCCATCGCCCTAGTGTTCTCCTATGGCACCCTTTCTTTCCCCTCAGGTCCCTGTTCTAGCCTGTCTCAATAGCACACAATTAAATGATTTTCATTTTGAATATTTAAAAAAGGGGTGGGGGAGGAAGGAAAAGGAACAGCCCTAAATGTTTTCCCAAGTTGGTTCAAGTATAAAAATGTGCTTATCCAGACACCCCTTACCCCCATCCATTTCACAGCTGAGAAAACAGAGGCCGAGAGAGGCTAGAATATTGGTTGCACAGATTGTGTGTCCTGAGCCAGGAGGACAGCCCCTTTCTTCTGACTCCTACTTGGGATGTTTTCCCTTCACATCTCACTTGGCTTGGGCTCTTCTGCTGGAGTTTCAAAGAGGCAGTGGACAGCCACAGTGTATGGTGGGGTGCTGCAACCACACTACTTTAAAGCAGACCCAAAGCCCAGCATCTGGGTGCCAGTTGTTGATCTGGGAGTTGACTCCAGGAAGCACTGTGAGGGGGGCAGGAGTGAGACAGGGGAGGGAAGCCAGCCAAGGTCTGTGGACAGCTGGCATTCAGCCTTCTGGGGACCCTCTGTGGAACTGGCTCCCCGGGTGTGTGTGAGGACACTGGAGTGGTTGTCCTTACTGGGTGAAGGCTGCTCCTGGGTTATTGGCCCTCCCACATGTCCAGCTGGCTGAACCCAAGGACTGAGCCTACTTCCTTCCCCCTCCCAGGCACAAGAATTTCTAGAGGAAGAGATGCAGGTGCTGCCTGGCGCTGCCTTGGGTAATGTATTAGTCAGCCAAAGGGGTGCTGATGCAAAATACCAGAAATGTGTTGGCTTTTATAAAGGGTATTTATTTGGGGTAGAAGCCCACAGTTACCAGGACATAAAACATAATTTACTTCCCTCACCAAAGTCTATTGCCATGTGTTGGAGCAAGATGGCTGCCGACATCTGTGAGGGTTCAGGCTCTCTCGGTTCCTTTCTTCCCAGGGCTTGCTTCTTTCTGGACTCAGCTCCTCTGTTTTCTTCACAAGGTCAGTTGTAGACTATCAGGCGAATGGCTCTGTCTCTCTCCTCAGGGCTTCTGCCGTGTCTAAGAGCCGTCTCTATTCCTCTGGGTTCTTCTCCTGTGTGTTCACTTTCCGGACTCCAGCTCAAAACTCAGCATCAGAACTCCAACTCTGTCTTTTGCCATGTCTTTTATCTGTGAGTCCCCACCCATCAAGGGGTGGGAACTCAGCGCCCTCCTGACGTGGCCCAATCAAAGTCTCAATCATAATTTAATCAATTAAAAATGATACCTCTGACAGACCAGTTTACAAACATAATCCAATGACTATTTTTGGAATTCATAAACAGTGCCAAACTGCTACAGGCATCAACAGTGTCTGCCTCACACCCTTGGTAAACGCAGTCCCTTCTTAGGGCTGCTTGAGGGCTCAGAGCTGTCCTCCTCCTGACTTTGGGTGGGTACTGTCATTGTGACATGCTGGGAGGGCTCCTGTGGGATCCAATTTGGTAAGAACATGTCTTGCCCACAATAAGCCCTGCCCCAAGGGTAGCTGGCACCAGGAGGCTGAAGGACCACTTAGAGACCCCAGCTGGATGAAAGCAGGGCACACAGTGCTTTTGGTGGGGTGGGTTGGTCTGAATTTTCACCCATCCTGGCTCCATCAAGCAAGAGGGTGTTGGTTCTTGGTGAATATACCTACATTTTCACTTTCCCAGATTTCCACATTTAGGGGTCTGAGAAGCAGTAGGATGGGGGAAGAGTGTGTCTGAAGCTAGTTCCATAGTGTCAAGTTAACTGGACTTGGAAAATTCCAGAAAGGCCAAACGATCGGACCAGTTTCCAGAGACCTGCTTTTGGAGGTTGATAGGTGAACAGGCTTAATGATAAATCACAATAGGTTTCTAATTAGGATAAACTTTCAGAGGTTTAAAAAATACCTTTAATTAACTTATTTTGAATATGTAGTATGTCCACATCATTAAAAAAGAAAAAATGTAAAATTGTTTTCAGTGACCAATCTCCTTTCATCCTTGTCTTCTCCTCTCCACATTGACCTGTTCTTAGGTGTCCTTCCTGAGTTCCTTTATACATATACAAGCAAATATTCTCTTTTTTCTTTCTTTATAATTCAAACATGGGATAGTATAGGCTCCATTGTATATCTGTTTTTTTTTTTATTTTACGCTTAATCTATTTTCAAGATCTTTCTGTCTCAGTACCTAGAGAGCACACTCTTATTTTTTCTTTCTCCAGCTGCATATTGGCTCATTGCATGAATGTACTACAATCGTTTCAGCATCCTCCATGGATGGACATTTGGGTTATTTCAAATCTTGCTGTTACAAATAATGCTACAAAGAAAAATCTTGTACTTACATCATTTTGCACGTGTGCAAGTATATCTTTAAAATAAATTCCCAAAGGTGAAGTTACTGGGCCTAAGTGTCTATGCATTTCTGACTTTGAAGGATTCTGCCAACTCGTCTTCCTTAGGGATCGTACCACTTTTTACTCCCACCAGCAGTGTGCAAGAATCATCGTTTGGGGAGGGTTTTGGTTTCAGAGATGAGTGGAGCAGAGGCCTGTGAGATTAAAAATAACACTCTTGGACAAGTGTGAGAGAAAAGAATGGCTTGAGCTCGGCTCAGACCCCCAGAGGCTCTCAGGAAATGGAGAGCGATGAATGAAGGAGAGGCAGGAGACTGTAGCAGAGGAATGCAAATCCATCTTATCTTCTGGAGCTAAGTGGAAAGCACCAGGTCAGATATGTTGACACAGGAACCTCTCTAGGTTTTGTTTGCATCCCGGAATCCCTGGGTGAGGGAACGGAAGGGGAGCAGGGAGAGAGGCTGAGCCGCAGCTGCTGGGCTGGGGAGGGGAGGAAGGAAAGACAGAGCAGGGAGTGGGAGGAAGGAGAGGACCCAGGAAGCTGGCTCCTGCATGTCCAGAGCTGGGCACACAGCCTGGCTCATAGTAGGTGCTTGGGAAATAGCAGCAAAACCCACGACAGCAAAGGAGCCAGGAAATGGCGAGATCCCTCCCTAGAAATCCAAGAAATCCACCTGCTTGTCCCACAACCAAATGTGAGCTAGACTGTCAGTGGGAGTGGGAGCTGACCCGTCTGCTGTCTTACTCAGGCCTTCGTCAGATCATAGCTGCGCCCACATGCCATCGCGGTTGTTTCCTCTTAGAGAGCCACCTTTAGCTACTCACTTGTTCAACCGATACCTACTGAGCACCGGCTCCGTGCTGCTGGGGCTTCAACCAGAAACAAAACAATCGCCGTGCCTGCCCTTGTGGGCCAGAAATGCACACTCACATAAACGTGTAATTGCAGGTTGTGGCAAGAGCCATCAAGGAAGAGGAGGGTGGGCTCTGCAAGGGAAGTGCCATTTAAGCTGAGATCTGCAGGATGCTGGGTGGCAGTGAGGTCAGGAAAAAGGGGGCAAGCAGCCCAGGCACAGGGAACAGTGTGTGCAAAGGCCTGGAGGTGGGAAAGGACGTGGGGGTGTTTGTGGAGGTGGAGGAAGGATGAGGAGGACCGAGGTGAGACAGGAAGGTTCCAGGGACCAGAGCATGCAGGGTCTGGAAGCCACACTGAAGCTTTGTTGTTTTATTCTAAGTACAATTGCAAGGCATTGATTAAAGATTTTAAAAAAGGGAAAGATGTGATCATGTTTCAAAAAGATTGTTCAGCTTTAGAGAATGGGTTAGAGGGGTGAGGGTGACATTGGGGAGACCTGGGGCATGGGGTGTGGAACACTTCTTAACCCTTCCTAGATCCCAATGTCTTGTATTTGTGAGTGATAAATTGCAAACTGATGGGGCAGCGTTGCAAGAGGTTGTCTATAGCTGGTTTGATCTGAGCACCCCAAATCACTCCATCTCATCAGGGAGGCTCAGCTGTCAGCAGAGGCAGGAGCTATGGGAAACTTTCCAACATGTGTGCCAAGGAGCACAGGACTGTGATAGGTTTATAAGCAACAGAGGAACTGGGATCAAGCTAAACTGAGTTAAAGTGAAACAAGTCACTTTCCACTTTGCAGTGGGACTTTTCAGAGCCTTTGATGGGGAAATGGGCTTTGGGAACCTCCAAGAAGGGTCTAGAATGTAGCATGTTCCTTACTTATCTTGAAATTTTGTTTTTCATTGAACATTTTGTTACCAAATCCGTTCTGAGGAATACTGTTCTAAATAATTCCTGTTTGCCTTTGTAGGACATATATGCTAATAAGCATGCTCAGTTTCTCACAACCTCTACTCAGGGAAGTGGGAAACCCTCCTCTTTAAATACGTATGAGGAAGTAGATCAGTTAAGCACCTAGTGTTGGAGGCGTCCTCCGTTGGTGACCTCAATCAACCAGCTAATCACAAAGAGCAGCCTGGAAGGTGGTGGAGTGGCAGCTACAGTCACCTCTCCTGCCCATGTCTTATGGACAATCCCACCTTGTCCTGCCTATTTAAGAATGTTATTATCAGTGGCCACCTCTCCAGAAGGGGCTTTGGGAGAAATAAGGAGTTGACCTCCTTAACCAAGAGCTTTGGTGTCCCATCCTATGAGGAGGCAGTGGGCCCAGCCTTTCTCGCCTCCAAGTCTTCTCATGTCACCTCCGGTAGGACCTGCTGAAGCCCCTTATCTTCTTGGCTCTATTATGAAGTGTCTACTGCCAGTGTCACTGTTTTAGGTGCTGTCCAAGTGGACGTGGCCATTTCCATTCCCCTGCCTTGGTGCTCTGACCCCAGTGACATAAAGGGAAATACCAAGGAAGAGAAGCAACTCCACAGAACATTTTTCAGTAGGTGATATTTTTATTCTACATAATTGGTAGGGCAGGGAACAGGGCAAAGAATCCACCTCCATGATCCCATAGAAAGAACAATCAGGAGAATTATATCCAGCTAGCGTGGGCAGAGAACTGGGGCCAGATCTTCCTGGAAGTGGCGGAAACGACTCATGCTTAAGCCACAGGGGCCAGGCCGACCTGATTGTTCGCCCTGTCGAAGACGGCAAAGTACTGGCGGATGAAGACGTCACCCAGGATCCAGAGGTCTCCGGAGTTGGTGGGGAGGTTCATGCCCTGGAAGCCGCTGGTGCAGCCCTGCTGGCTCTGGAGAAAAGGAGGATAAAAGTGGAGATGGGACACGGCCTTAACAGCAACAGGTGCTTGGGGAAAAAAAACATCAAGTCGGCAGGATCCAGCTGCAAGGCACTTGCAAGGAGGCACTTGCTGGCTCTGTCCAGGGACTTGGCTGTTCTTGGCCTGGGCTTTGTCTGAATAAGCTGTTCACTGCTGGGATTACTGGACATTATCCAGTGTTTCTGGCAGACTCGTGGACCCTGACATCAGCATTGGAGCTAAGGGGTTTAGGGAGAACTCAGCTGTGGGGAAGGAGTTTGGAAAGCCTGGTGACACAGCCTTTTTGCATTATCCTGATCCCACCCAGTGGCAAACCAGATCAGCTGTTCATCTTTCATTTGCTAGGTCATTGGGCTACAACGTTGGCTGTTGGCTGTACGTTAGAACCACCTGGGGAGCTTTGACCCACCCCGCCACCCCACTGCTCAGGTCTCCCCCACCTGCTGATGACATCAGAGTTTCTGAGAGAGGGGCCCAGGCATCAGGGCTTCTTGCTGAAGACTGAACTAGTCTTCCACCTGGTATTGTCATTGAAGGCAAAGAGTTTCCCTGTGGCTCTTTGAACTAAAGATTTGTTACTGGAGTGTCTTAGGCCCCAACCCTGTGGGAGTTATGATTTCTATTTGCCCGACCTTTTATAGTTCTAATGCTGTCAGTCTAGGATTATCCCAACCACACTCTGAGGGTGGGGAAAGCTGATGTCTCTAGCTTATAGAGGCGGAAACTGAGGCTCAACGAGGTTGGAAGTTACTTAGAATCAGTGGGCTGAGATCCAGGAATTGGACCCACAGGTGTCCAACTCAAAATTCTCTTTCCACACCCTCATCCTTGGCCTCACTTTTTCTCTTGGGGGGCTGCATCCAGATTCTCCATGTGTGTATTTGGTTTTACTATGATCCTTTTCGTATTTGGTTTTACTATGATCCTTTTCTCTGGAGGCTGGAGAGCAGATGTCAATGTGCCTCTTGGCTCCAGCCTGTAGAAGTGCCCTTTCCCTCTTGCAAAGGGGGGATATGTGGCCACGTTCTGCGTGGGTACATCTCGGTGGATGGCCCAGAGCCCCCTTACCTGCAGGATGTAGGCACTGGGGGGCACAGGGTACTGCACACCATTGATGGTGAAGACGATGTCGGGCAGGGAGTTGATGGCAGAGCAGCTGATCGCCATCTGGAAAGAGTGGGAGGTGGGAGGGTTAGAAGGGCTGTCATTCTCTCTGCACAGTAGATCCATCACGTGGGTCCAGATGAGGGCAGTCGGGGCTGCACTTACCTGGCCGTTGGAGTTCTCCGCGGCTCCGATGTAGCTCTGGATGTTGGCAATGGGGTTGGTTGGGCCGGACAGCAGAGACGTCCCGGTGTCCACGATGGCCTGGCAGCCCTCGCTGCAAGCGATGGCCTCTCCATTCATGGTGATGCTGAAGGCGAGATGCAAGTAAAGGTGCCCTGAACCCCCAGGAGGCACATCTCCCCAAGGAGGAACCAGATGACCCCAAGAGGGTCCCTCCTCCCCACCTATTAGCCAGTGCATAAGACTTCATAGTTTCTCTCACTCACTCATACATTCATGCATTCATTTAGATCAACAAATACTTATTGAATGCCCACTCTGTGCTAGGCACAGTATATACGAAGATAGACAAGATGGAGCCACAGAGTTTCTGGCTGCAGGGATCTCACAGTCTAGCTGCAGAGACAAGTTATTTCAGAGGAAGAGCTGGATGAGAGGGGCATGTGGCTGGGAAATAGAAACACGATTCACTGGGGGTGGGCGGGGACAGTGGCCAGGGAAGGCTTCTCAGAGAGGCAGAGACCAAAAGTTGTTTAGGAGCTGGGGAGGTGACGAGCTGGAGGAGGGCATCGTAGGCAGAAGGGAGTGGTGCAGACAGGAGGAGCAGGGCAGGAGTTGGAGGAGCTGATGACATCTCAGCATGGTGGGGCAGAGATGGGGCACCTCCTCGTCCCGCTTTTCCCAGGGCTGTCCTGGTTTTAGTACTAAAATCTTGCATCCCAGGAAACTGATCACTTCGGGGACAAACCTGGACAAGTGGCCACTCTGGCAGCCTGGCAGGGGGAAGGACAGCTGAAGAATGAGGCTGGAAGGGGGCAAGGGGCAGGCTGTGAAGGGGAGGGGGAAGGAATGACCCCAAACAACTTCTCCACTGTTTATCCTGTCCCTAGACTGAATGTGCCATATCTCCTAGGGTGGGAGGAGTACGTGCTGGTCCACAGGTCTCCTGAATGCTGGCATGTGTGGGCAGGCTGGGTCCTTAGCGCTCCCCAGGGATGCTGGTAGACGTCCTGCCTCCTCGACCAGAAGGAAAGTGGTCATCTCGTCCCCACGGAGTGTTTGGGTGCCCAGACAGCTGCCTTCCTCCAGCAAAGTGCCCTCCCCAGGGTCTCTCTGGCTTGGCCAACAACCTCCTTATTCTCCCGGAGAGCCTTTCCAGGGCAGGGGTGGGGGGAAGATTCTGGAAAGGTAGTTAACTACAAG
>JAQZBX010101147.1:0-11289 GCA_029593785.1 Cabassous unicinctus | reverse complement strand
ACCTAAAACTTCTTGGAAAATAAAGTGAAAATGTAAGACACTGAGAAAACACACAGAAGAAATTGTAAATATACATAAAAGAGAAGATATCTTAAGTTAATGAAAGGCACAATGCAAAAAAAATAATGTTTTAATCTTTTACTTTATTATTTTTGGCTTTGTTTTGGAAGAGGTTTTTGAATACAGAAGTGGTGCAACTGTGGTGGGGGAGGATTACTGGTGTGGCATGTCAGTGGTGGGGGGATGTGTGGAGGGGTGTACCTGGGGCTTACCTCAATGGAATATGAATGTATTCATGTGGTACTGGGGTGATGTCTCCATCCGTGGAGACCCACAGAATCCAAAGGAGTATTGAATTCCCATCCTAGGAATTCCTGCTATATTTTGTAATAGAGTGGCAAGAATTTCTAGAGTACATGTGCAGTTCCTAGAGAAAGAGGACAGACCAATAGGACAGGCCCTTGATATTGACGTGTGAATTTATGAACCTTATTGTGAATTTGAAACTTATCTTAGTAATATATATTGCCTATGTTACTTCCTGAAAGCCTCATAGTTGCTCAAATGTGGCCTGTCTTTAAGCCAAAGTCAGCATTTAAACTCACTACTTTCCCCTTGGTATGGGACATGACACCCAGAGATGAGGTACCCTGGCACCAAGGGATTATTACCAAGTGCCATCTAGCAATGCATTTAGAAAAAGCCCTAGACCAAAAGTGGGAAAGATTAAGTACAAATAAATTTTTATGGCTTTGATTTCAAAGTGAGTTGGGAGATCTTTTCAGAGGTTATGTGTAGGCATGTCTCAGGAGGATCACTTAGGTGTAATAATAAGTCAACTTAGGGAGCACATGAGAACACTGAAGAGCCTTGAGGATATTATGTTGAGTAAAATAAGCCAGACACAAAGGAACAAATAATGTCTGGTCTCACTGATATGAACTCAATACAATGAGTAGACTTATGGAGTTGGACCATGAAGTGTAGGTTAGTGGGAAATAGAATGTGTGATAAAGTAGAGAAAATGCTGGATGAGTTTAAAATAATTAGAAAGGAATGGAAGTGGAACTTGTTCACTTCCAGATTTTAAATTTGTGGCTGGAGATAACAGAGGTCCAAACTTCACTTTAAAGAAAACACTCATTCTTTGGGCACAGTGCCTGCCCAAACACTCGCCCATAATGAACTTCAGAAAAATGGAGGTAATCCCTTTTATCAACACATGGAGAAATGAGGTTCTTAGAGAAAGGGCTGTATTGATGTCCACACAGAAAGTTGTCAATTTGATCTGATTACTCTGATGCCTGTACATAGCCTAAACCCAGATTCAAGGAAAAATAGAAGAATGAGTCCCCTTTCTCCATCCCAAGGAAATTTAGGAGATAATTTCTACTGGGAAAATTACATGGAGAACTTGAGGACATGGGGTAAGATATTCCAAACATTCTTGTTTACAATATACTTTACCGAGGCGTAGGAGAATATCAGTGGCACAAATCACTGATTTTAGAGTTGTTCCTACTGAGACTTGTTTGGCCTTGGAAATATTTCTCTCTCTGGCACTTAGACTCCCTATAACTAATAGAAAGTATCTATCTCCAAATGCTATGAGGATCCCACCAATATGATGTAATGATGTGTACAAGAACTATCACAGAACATTTTTCATAATGGGTTCAAAGTTAAAATCTAAATTCTCAGGAAAATAAAATGGATAGGAAATCTGTGGTGTGTCATAAAATTGAATACCCATCAGAAATAAAAATGAACTACTGAAATAAACAAAATCCTTATGTTGAGTGAATAAGCCTTACCCAAAATTGTACATAGGGTATGATTCTGAAAATCTGAAGTTCCAGAGAAGGCTTAATTCATCCATTGTTGCAAACTATTAGAAAGTGTCATTGTCTGTCTAAAGTTGGACAATTACTGGGAGGGGACATGAGGGAACTTTGTAGAATGAAGATTAATGGGTTAATATTTAATAACTTGATAGAGGATTGGCTTACATAGATGTATGCATCTGTTAAAATTCAGTTAAAACGTGTGAATTCTCTTGCATGTAAATTTTAACTAAAATAAATTAAGTGTAAAAGTCTTACATGCAAGTTGAATGCATTCTGAAATACTAGGGAAAATATTACTGATGTCTCTTTCTTTTTTTTCATAGAGAAGCATGAGTTTATTTTATCATATATATATCCATATCCCCACGTGGAAAATGGAGGCTGTTTATTCCACATTCAAATCAACCTATATGTATGTACATCAAATGTTTTCCAAAAATAATAATTTTCAGTTTCTGGGATTTTTCCCCTAAAAAAAAATCTGACAGAGTACCAATATTTTCTGAAATTGTGTCAATAAAAGGAGTCATTGTTAATGACAATAAATAACAATAACCATAAAATTAACAATAAAAATCTTAGTGAGAAGTTTAATATTTTTTTACAACAACCATGATTTCCAGAGTTAAATGCTTCATAATTAATTTTTTATTTTTAAAACACTTTAGACTACATAAATGGTATATCAAAAATATAGGGGTTCCCATGTACACCACCCTCTCCCCCTCCACCACTTTTCTCTATTAACAGCATCTTTTGTTAGTGTGGTACATTCATTACAATTGATGAATACATACTGAAACATTGCTACTAACCATGGTCTATAGTTTATATTGTGGTTTACACTTTCCACCACACAATTTTATAGGTTTTGACAAATTGTATAATGGCCTCTATCTACCATTGCAATGTCATATAGGACAATTTCAATATCCCCAAATACCTCCTTTTATACCTGTTCTTCTCTATCCCTCCCCTCAAAATCTCTGATGGTCACTGACTTTATATCAGTGATTAATAATTCTTCCATGCCTAGGATAATAATGCCTATTTAGTCTATAGCTGCATTCTCCCCATGTTTGTTCATTACTCAGTCTCGAGGATTTTGATATGCTGATGTCCACTTTGTTTCTGATTGAGAAGGGATTTAAATCCCATGGGTCAAATGGTTGGAACTATCTTGCTCACAGTTGTGGATACTCTGTTTTTTGTGATAGGTTTTGTCCACCATCACCCTTTGTTATTTTTCCTGGGTAAATACAATGTAGTAGAGAGTAAGTTTTGAAACTCTGCTGATATTCAGGGCTCAACTGGCATACAAACAGACCAAAGATTTAAGTCTCTGGGACATGTATTTTTTTGGTATAGTGCTAAATATAGATTCAAATAAAAGGTACAGAAGAGACATCTGTAGGGAAATTATGAGTCTACCACTGATATATTGGGGAGTATATATTCCAAAGTAAGGTCCACTGACAGAGTGCTGAATTTCATCGATTATCTGCCCTGTGTAAAATGTGTAGATATCTCTAGAACACTCAGGAAACCCACTGTTTAAGGCACACTTTACTATGGCCATCAATGAAATCCTGCTGAGACATACATAAGCATAATTTCTGGAATGACCTCCTGACTCACCTGAAATTGCTTAGCCATAAAAACTCATTTGTATTTAATATTTCCCCCTTTTTCTCAAGGTCTTTTTCCAAATCCATTGTTAGTTGGCATTGGGTAATGATCCCTCAGTGCCAGGGAAACTCATCCCCAGGGATCATGTCCCATACCAGAGGAAAGGTAGTGCATTTTTATGCTGTTTGGCTTAGAGAGGTCACATTTGAGCAACATGGAAGCTTTTAGTAGGTATCTCTTAGGCAATATATAATGTTCAAGATAGGAAAGACTCAACTCTATCATAAAAACAATGGAGGAATGGCAAAAGCTATTTGAGGGAACTGCTGTGGGGATTTGCAGACCAGGAGAGTGCTGCAGATCATTCAGTAGGAAAAGAGACAGAGAGACAAAGAGGCCAAATGAAGACAATTGGTTACTAGCCTTGTGGCTGGTAATGGCATATATACCCCACACTCATGATGAATAGCTTCTAGCTTTCTTTCAAATGTCTAAAAAATGAATTCATTTGTTCCAGTATGTGAAAAAATTTTAAATTTAAACATAATTTTGATGTTTTTATCCCTATCCCATCAGGTCTCAGCTTGGTGTCACAATGTGAGAGAAGGTAGATTTTTTGAGGAACAGGAGACCTGGGTCTGTGACTTAAACCCAGGTAAGGCTGTGGTCAGAGAAGCCTCACCAGCAGGATCAGTGCTGAGAAGTCAAGGGAGGAGATGCCAGCAGAAGTAACAAACCTATGCAGCCTCCTCTGGCTCCTATTCTCCTGTGTTCATATCAAGTACTGGGCCTGGGCTTTTTATCATTGTCTCTCTGTACAGACCTGGCTAATCCATGACTGTGCTCTCAGTGCATCATAATGGGATCTCTATGATGTCCTTTTGGCCCAGTTAAGTGACCACTATGCTTTACTCACTCCACAGTGTCCCCAAACGCCCAGAATCCTTCCCTCATCCAACTCACCTCCTCTTCTCCCTGTCCAGTCAGATGTCCATAGTTTATTGGTGAATTTATTGGGGATCAGAGAGAATGAAGCATTCAGGATCACAACATCAGCTAAAAGCAGAGAAGGCCTGGAACTTAGTGACCCTAGGTCAGGGTGCAAAGAGCAGCTGGGTATATAGAGGCCTAACTGGGCTGATTAGGCACAGGGAATTTGTAGGTTCCAACTCACTGCTTTAGAACACACTCCTCAGAAGCCCTGCCCAGTGCAGTCTGTGGGGATTTCCATGGTTAGAGTAAACAACCCTCAACAAATCTCTTTTTACATATTATCCATACGGGTGACAAAAGTTTCCTCCTCTTTGTCCTTTTTAGTCCCCAAATGCAGTGGATATTTTCTGCTTTTGACCATTACTTGAACACCAAATAATATTTTTAAAAACCTTTTTTAAATTTAAGTTTGTCATTCATACATGAACATCCATAAGCATAAGTGTATAATATAAATTGTGAACTTACAAAACAAGCATGCATATGATCATACAGGTCTCCCATACATTACCCCACCACCAACAACTTGCAATGTATGAAGCAATTGTTACAAACTATGAAAAAGCATCATCAAACATTACTACTAAGTAAAGCCGATTCTTACATTTGTCATATTGTTCCCCCAACACACCCAGTTAATGACACCCTATATTAGTATTATATACTTTTTATAATTCATGAGAGAATGATCTCTTATTTGTTCTGCTAACCACAGTTCATCTTCTGCCACAGGATTCATTGTGTTATTCAGTCCTATGCTTTGCAAATACATTCAAGGTATACACTCAGTGGCTCTCATATTCATCACAGTGTTGTGCTGTCATCACCTCAGTCAACTTTAGGAGGTTTCAATATTCCTAGAGGAAAAAATTCCATACCCCCTCATATTGTGTATTTGTTTTTCAAATTTAGAGTGATGTTTATACCCAGAAAAAATAGGGGATGGGCACCTGATTGCATAGATCCTTGTATTCTCACAGAAATTTCACTGGGTGTGCAGTGTAAAAAAAAAAGTTGTCATCAAGTTGCTTTGAAGCTGGACTGCCTGAGTTTATTTTCCCCTTGTCACTGGCCATCACTGTCTTGGCCAATATGTGTCTTAAACTACCTTTGCCCTTTTTGCACTTACATAAAGAAGAGGAAGATAGAACCTGATTCAGAGGCTCTTCTGAGGAAAGTGTAGGAACAAAGTCAAGATCACAGAGTAATACCAGTGCTGTTACCAATTTTAGCCTAATTTTTTTAACAACTTGAGCTGGCCTATTGTTTCACAAAACCAAGTTTCTGGGTGTTTGGAACAGCAGCCCTAATGATAAAAACTGTCATTGCATTAGTTTGCCAAAGGGGTGCAGAAGCAAAGTGTCAGAAATCTTTTGGCTTTTATAAAGGGTATTTATTTGGGATAAAAGTTTACAATACCAAGGCTGTGGAAAGTATAATGCAAGGCAACATAAAATGTGCTTTCTCACCAAAGTCAGTTGCCATGTGTTCAAGCAAGTTGGTGGGTGATCTCAGTCTGGTCTCTATTCTGCTCTGGCCTTCTTCATTTTATTGAGCTCTGTAGGTCCAGTCTTTTGAGACTTCATAGTTAAGTGATCCTGTAGTTCTCTTTATCCTTGTGTAGGATGTGTTTCTATCTGGGCCTTCCATATCAGTCTCAGATGTTCTGCTGTCTTCACAGTGTCAGCTATAATCTGTCAGGTGAATAGATCATCTCTCCCTCGGGCCTCAGGTGTCTCAGGCTTCTCCTTTCTGTCACATGGCAGGATATAAAATGACAGAGGTTTCTCTTTCTGTGTGTCTTTGTGAGTGTCCATTTATAACAGTTCCAGCAATGGGGTGAGGACTCTAACTGAGTCATGCTTTAACTGATATAGTCAAATCAAAAAGGCCAAAAAGCAATCTTAACAAGTAATGTAATCAAAGGAAACTCAACTGAATTTAATATAATCACACCCAGAGAAATAGATCAGTTTACAAACATATTTCTCCTTTTGGAATTCATAAACCTGCCACAGCCATATATTGCAGAGTGGTCTTATAGAAGCCTGTTGGACCCATATTTAGAGTTTGAAGGTACAAAACATTTCTCTGGAAGTCCTTGGGCCTTGTCTCTCCAGACTTGCATTGTAACTATGAACTCTAAGATATCATCACATTTTAGCATATTTTAACTTGGCCAACCCGAAGGAAGATAAAAAGGAAAATGACTGCCTCCTTGTCTATGATTCACAAATAGTTTCCTGTTGCTTTCTGGGTTAGGAGAAGTGAAGTACTGCCGAGGTTCTTCAGTACCCTGAAGTTCTAAACTTACAGCCAAGTGATAGGGTAGTAAAAGAAGATTTGAGAGAAGTGTGAGGCTCTCTTACCAGCTCTAGTGTTATAGGAGATTCTACCTTTAATAATATCTGTTTTCTAATGCAGTGATTAATGTCTAGTAGTGTATTTTGGGACAGAGGCAAGAGATTTCATTTACAGTGGTTAATGAGGCTCCTTGTGCACAAGGAACTTTCAGAGCAAAGAGCCTCTTCTGAGAATCTGCACAAAATTGCTTTGATCACCTTCCATCCAAGCTCAGAAACTGCCTGGGGAATACAAAATCTAGTACAGTAACCAAGTGCTGCCTGGTCTCTGCAGAAATATAATCTGAATGTGAAATGGCTGCAGGATGGGACAGGTGAATGCATCTATATTAGAAGCTGGGTTCCTGGTGAAGGCACATGGACACTTCCTTCCCCATGTGCAGTCACCTCATATTGAGGGGTGCAATTCTCATTCTCTTCTACAAAAGTGGGAGCACATAAGGGTTTCCTCTCTGAACAAGCTTATAGAGACTGCTAGGTGTTGAAAACTTTTCAGGACAGAAATGCTGTTTGTATTTCAGGCAAAAGGCCATGGTAACAATTTGTTTGGGGGATTTCCCTCCAATCAAGCCAATGTTGATTCATTGGTATTTAGATTTTAACACACACTCATAAATCACAAAAGCTTATCAATCATCTGTTTTAAAATAATAAAATATACAGTGCCAAAAAAGAATATAAGACAATCAGAGATATCAGTAATCATGATCTATTAAAATGAAGAGGATAAAAATCCAGAAAACACTAATGAAAAAGTCAAGAATCTTGACAAACGAAATGATGCCTTTTTAAAAATGTTCAAGGAGACGAAGGAAAATACAGAGAAAGAATTCACAGATATCAGGTAAACAGATAATGAGAAATATAAGAATGTTAGTAAATATTGGGAGTGACATTCTGTCACTTTGGCCATATCATATTACTTAGAAGTGTGTGAATAAATCCAGGTTACATCAAAGAGGAGGGGATTACACAAGGATATGTATTCTTAATTGGGGCCCTTGAAAGATACTACATGTTATCTTCCTAACTTGTGGTAATCCTTCCATTTTAAGTTCATGCATTATGTTCAGGGGACATCAGCTCTGGAGTTTTATAGTATTTTTAAATATACACCTGATAAAGTCCCTCGGAAGTAGGTGCTAGAAGGTACCCATGGTTCAAGTGGGGAGACTGAGGAAACCCAAAGGGCACAATGACTTGACCAGGCTCACAGAAAGGGAAGAAGTAGAGCTGGGTCTCAACCCACTTCTTTCTCAATCATGGGGTCCTAAATTTCCCAAGCCTTCCTATGAGACTGTGGTGAAGAATGTGTTTTTGTAAATATAGATTCAAGTAGATGACAAGGGAACAGAGGATGAAGATTCAGCAGCCCTAGGGGCCTTAGGGCATGTTCTGTCCAAAGAAAGGGCACAGATAAAGGAACCTATTAAGTGACATTATTTCTTTGCAGATATATTACAACAGAACTTGGAACCTTGGTAACTGGGAACCCACATTCTACAGATAAACCTCATGAGGTTACTGTGAACATTTAGGGAGAAAGCATGGTGTGTTGAGCAGCAGACTCACATATCTTCTTGGAAAGTTCTTTCCTGGTTCCTGGCTTTGAGATAAGGAGTGTTGGGTGTTCTGTGGTTTTTCATATTTATTATTTTCCTCTCTTCTATGAAGAAGTGCTCTGACTCCCACCTCACTGAACTTTTGGCCATGGGAACACTTATTTTCATGTTTGTAAAGGACGTTTGAGATTTCATCTTTGAAATCAATGTCCTTGGAATAGCTAGAACCGGGGTAGCAGGGAGGTGGCCAGGTTATTCCTGGCCCCCTCATTCTCCTGCAGGTGGCATGTATCATTGATTTCTGGGCTTTTAGAGGCAGATGACAGAATTTAGTGGCATGGAAGACTTGAGGGGAGGGTCAATTGAATTTCTGTATACAAACCAAAAAGAAAACTTTTATCAATTGAAAAGGGTAATATGTATTTGTTGTTAATAATAAACATTAGACCAAAATATTACATTAAATTCCCATTTTTTGTTATACCCTGGTAGTTGTGTTTTTTCTTTCATATCCTCCATCAATTTAAATGAGATGCAGTCTTTCTCAGTAGTCATTGAAATAAGAAATCTTACAGGGTCCATAATATATTTTATGAGTTGCCAATTGTGGGTGCTCCTTAGTTATTCCCCTCATTCCTGGTGGCTCCAAGTGTCACCCAGACTTCCAGCAGGGCTCAACTCTGCCTGGTTGGCCTTTGCAGGACAGCCAGCAGGTTGAGAACAAACCATGGCTCAAAAAGCCCAGGCACTTGCTGACATGGCACAGCTGTCCTGGGATTTGTTTTGTTAAATGAAATATAGGTATGGATGTGTTTTCCATCAAAGAAAAATGCCAGGATACAAGGCTAGCCCAGGGCCTTGAAGAATGCACTGGTGTCCAAGAAGTTTCATGCACATGGCCAGGGAGCTCCTGAGAAAAGAGAAAGTGTGTGGAAAGGTTTAATAATCTAGTTGATGTACTATAAGAAAATTATTATTATTAAGAACTGTGCCTTCCTAAGCTTTCTAATCAATAGTCTCTGTAGTTTCAGGGTAGAATTGTGAATGATTAACTTATCCTTTGTCCTTTGGAATGTTATAATGCTGCTATGCAGGCAACCCCACTACTTATTAACTAAAAACAAAATTTTAGAAGGAGCCAGTCACTTGACATAATATTTACATGTATCACCTGTAAAGGTAAAATCAAGTTAAAGGTGATGTGTACTGAAACCTTTATGGTCCTGTTTAATGTGCCATGAGTAGAATTGAACAAAGACCCTTCAAGACGCTGTGTCTCTCCTGCACAAGGATGGCCACTCTCCCACTGGATGGATTTGGTTACTTTCAATGAGGTCATTACTCACAATTTGCAAGACTCATTGGAGTTCTGAGATTTGGAACTTCTTAAAAAAGGATAGCCCCCAAGATGCCATTTGAAATTTTACCCAGGAGAGGAAGCTCTACTGGCAACCATTTTTCCAACTGGGACTCTGACCGGCTGTTGAAAGAGACTTCCCTGCCTCATGAGAGACCAGATGCTGGTCTTTCCCCTGATTTGGTGTATATATTTTCATTCTTTCCTATGCATTTAGTTGATTATTTTCTTTAGTGATTTCTCAATTGTTATACTCCTTTGATATAAACACAAACTCATTTAATTAATTAAAGTTGCCTTTTCATAGCATTTAGAGTTTCTGCTTCTTCCTTAGCAAAACACTAGTGCATGCCATTATGGTAGAGGACGGGTATATTATTGCATCTTAGGGTTACCATTGGCTGAAAGTTCAGTGAGAGTCACCCAGCAGAGACCAACTTTTATGGGAAGAGTTCATCTAACTAAGTCTTTGACAGAACTCTCCCTTTACATTTAAGACTACTTGGCCAAACAAGTAATCCCAGATGGCCAAAGCAGTCATTTGCTCGCCTCCCCCAGCACTGAGAGGGTTGAAGATCTTCCCCCTGTTTGGCTCTGCCAGCTGGTGAACCAGGATCCTAGCTAAACCTGGTTCCTGATGGGAAGAGGTTATATTGGTACATGACAAAAAAACAGGGGCCTGGGAAGTGACTGTTGGACCACAGGAAGGAAAAGAGCTGGGCTGAAGTCCCTTAGGACTTCAACATCTGTAGTTCCGAGGTCTCTACCTAAGGGCAGTGGACAGTGGGGCCATTTAAGCCTGGTTTCTACAAAAGAGTCAATGATTTTTTAAAGAATTCCATTCTGATAGTACACTTTCTGACTATTTCTGCACTTAGTAGTCACTGAAGGCTTGAGTGAACCTGCAAGGCTCTTCAGACACCCCCTCCCATCTGTTTAAAAAGTGCACAGATATCTGTGAACAAACATGAGGTCTGGAGGCCTTTTCTGCCTGTCTACTTTTGACTGATGGCCTCTGTGTCATCCTGTCATATGTTTTCATTCCCTATCCTGAAAGACTCACTAGTTCCTTGAAGAGTTGCATGATCAGCACTTGTATTATTTCAACCTGAACATTGACTGAAGACTCCCTAGTGGAGGGCCAGCTCCTTCTCAGCTTCTGTGCCCACTGAGGATCTGACCAGCAGGGCATAGTTCTGGAAGGTTTTGGAGCAACCCAATTATGCTGAGTGAATCCTAAGATCCCCTCTTTATCCATGTGTGCCTTTCTATGGAGGACAAAAATAATGTAGGGAACAAATCTCTGTAGATATCTAAAAAGCCACAACACCATTTATACATTTCAATGAGAAATACCTTGAAACTCTGTTAAAAATATCTTCTCAAGTACTGATGTATCTTTCTCCAGGATAGGCCATATGTTGGGTCATAAGCCAGATCTCAATAAATTAAAGAAAAATGAAGCTATACAAAGCAAATTTCTGATCATAATGAAATGAAGCTTCAAATTAATAGAAAATGGGAAAATTAAAAAAAAA
>JAQZBX010101146.1:0-11285 GCA_029593785.1 Cabassous unicinctus | reverse complement strand
TTTTTTTTTTTTTACTGGAGCTAAAATTGGGCAAAATTTGAGTAGCTTAGTGAGGTACTTGTTAAATTATATTGTCAACAAATCTCAATTTTATTTTCCCATCAAAGTAAGTTAATCATCATTGGAAGTTGATATACATACTTAAAATGTTAAAAGAAATCTCTAATAATGATAAACTCATTAATTCCTTTAATAGTTAATTGTGATTGTTCTGAAGCAGAATTTTTTTTAAACAAATCAATTTTATTGGTACTATTAATAAAGCATACAAGTCATCCAAAGTGTACAATCAATGGTATTTGGTGTAATCACATAGTTGTGCACTCCTCACTTCGATCATTATTAGAGCATTTATTATTTCAATAATAATAATAAACAAAAGACAGACAAATAAATAAACAAGAAGATTCTTCACCACTCAATCCCTCTATGTTTCCCCTGCTGTACATAACTGCTATTTCTGGCTATTCTTGCACAATTATTTATTTAATTATTAAGCAGTTTTATTGAAATATATTCACATACCATATGAATCCCAAAGTGATCTATCCCAAAGTGGGTAATCAATGACTTTTAGTATAATCACAAACTTGTGCATTCATAACCACAAAAGTTTTAGAACCATTTCATTACTCCAAAAAGAAAAATGCCACACCCCTTAGCATGCCCAAGCCTTATCTAACCACTAATCTAATTTCATCTTTATAAATGAATTTATATTTGCATTTTATATAGATGGAATAATACAATATGTTGCACAATATATTTAGTTTATAGCAGTGTAATCAAGCATTATTTATCCTTTTGTGTCTGGCTTGCTTCACTCAACACTATGTCTTCCAGGTTCATCCATGTTGTCATAGTCTTTACGAATTCAATTCCTTTTACAGCTGCATAATATTCCATCGTGTGAACATACCACAGTTTGTTTATCCATTCGTCTGTTGATGGACACCTGGGTTTTTTCCAACTTTGGGCAATTGTGAATAACGCTGCTATGAACATCGGTGTGAAGATGTCTGTTCGTGTCACTGCTCTCTGTTCTTCTGGATATAAACCAGTAGTGGCATTGCAGGGTCATGTGTCAAATCTATATTCGCCTTCTTTAGGAACTACCAAACAGTCCTCCACAGTGGTGTACCATTCCATTCTACATTCCCATGAACTGTGAATAAGTGTTCCTAGCTCTCCACATGGTCTCTAACACTTGTAATTCTCTGTCTTTTTAATAGTGGCCATTCTGATTGGTATGAAATGATACCTCATTGTAGTTTTGATTTACATTTCCTTAATCATTAGTGATGTTGAACATTTTTTCATGTGTTTCTTTGCCATTTTTAATTGGATCATTTATCTTTTTATTGTTGAGTTGTAACATCTTTTTATATATCATGGATAATAAACCTTATCAGACATGTGATTTCCAAATATTTTCTCCCATTGAGTGAGCTGTTTTTTCACCTTTTTGGCAAAGTCTTGTGAGGTGCAAAAGTGTTTAATTTTGAGGAGGTCTCATTTATCTATTTTTTCTTTTGTTGCATGTGCTTTGGGAATAAGGTCCAGGAAACTGCCACCTACCAGAAGGTCCTTAAGATATTTCCCTACATTTTCATCTAGTTGTTTTATGTTCCTGGCTTTTATATTTAGGGCTTTGATACATTTTGAGTTGATTCTTGTATAGGGAGTGAGAGAGGATTCCTCATTCATTCTTTCAGTTATATATATCCAGTTCTCCCAGCACCATTTGTTGAAAAGACTGTTTTGTCTCATTAACATGCACTTGGTGGGTTTGTCAAAAGCCAGTTGGCTATAGATGTGAGGTCTTTTTCTTGTCTAATTGCTCTAGCTAAAACTTCTAGTACAATGTTGAATAACTATGGTGACAGTGGACATCCTTGTCTTGTTCCAGACCTTAGAAGGAAACCTTTTGACCTTTCTCCATTGAGTATCATGTTGGCTGTGGGTTTTTCATATACACCTTTTATCATATTGAGAAATTTACCTTCTATTCCTATATTTCAAAGTGTTTTTATCAAGAAAGGATGGTGGATTTTGTTGAATGCCTTTTCTGTGTTGATTGACATGATAGTGTGTGTTTTTTTCCTTCAATTTGTTAATGTGGTGTATTACGTTGATTGATTTTCTTATGTTGATCCAGCCTTGCATACCAGGAATAAATCCCTCTTATTTGGGGTGAATAAGTCCTTGAAATATGCTGTTGGATTTTATTTGCAAGTATTTTTTTGAGAATTTTTGCATCTATGTTCATATGAGAAAAAGGACTGTAATTTTCTTTTCTTTTAGTGTCTTTATGTGGCTTTGGCATTAGAGCGAGGTTGGCTTCATAAAATGTGTTGGGTAATTTTCCCTCCATTTCAATTTTATGGAAGAGTTTAAATAGGATTGGTGTTAATTCTTTTTGAAATGCTTGGAAGAATTCACCTGTGAAGCCTTTTAGTCATGGACTTTTCTTTTTTGGGGAGACTTTTGATGATGGATTCAAGCTCTTTAAATGTGATTAGTTTGTTAAGTTCTTGTATTTCTTGTTGCATCAGTGTAGTTTGTGCATTTCTATAAATTTTTCCATTTCATCTAGGTTGTCTAGTTTGTTGGCATACAGTTTCTCATAATATCCTCTTATGATCCTTTTTATTTCTGTGGGGTCAGTCATAATTTCTCTCTATTCATTTCTCATTGTATTTATTTGCATCTTCTCTCTTTTTTCCTTTGTTAGTCTAACTAGGGGATTGTCAGTTTTATTGATCTTCTCAAAGAATGAGCTTTTGGCTTTGTGTCTTTTTATATTGTTTTTTTTTTTCCTCAATTTCATTTATTTCTGCTTTAATCTTTATTATTTCTTTCCTTCTGTTTGCTTTGGGGTTGGTTTGCTATTCTTTTTCTAGTTTCTCCAATTGTTCAGTTAGATCTTTGATTTTAATTCATTCTTCTTTTTTAATACAGGTATTTAGGGCTTTAAATTTCCCTCACAAGAATGTCTTGATTGTATCCCATGAGTTTTGATAAGTTGTGCATTCATTTATCTCAATATATTTACTGATTTAATTGCAATTTCTTCTTTGACCTACTGATTATTTAAGCGTGTGCCGTTAAGCCTCCACACCTTTGTGAATTTACCTCTTTCCTATTATTGATTTCGAGTTCCATTCCATTATGACCTGAGAAGGTATTTTGTATAATTTCAATCTTTTAATATTTATTGAGAGCTGCATTGTGCCTTAACATGTGTTCTATCCTGCAGAAAGATCCATGAGAACTTGAGAAGAATATATAACCCACTGAGTTTGGGTGCAACATTCTGTATATGTCTGTTCAGTCTAACTTGTTTATCATATTGTTCAATTTCTGTTTCCCTGTTGAGCTTCTCTCTAGTTGTTCTACCTAATGAGTGGTGTGTTGATGTCTCCAACAATTATTATAGTGATTTTTATTTCTCCCTTAGTTTTAGCAGAGTTTGCCTCATGTATTTTGGGGCACATTGGTAAGGTGCATAGATATTTATGATGGTTATTTCTTCCTGGTGGATGTCCCTTTTATTAACATATAATGGCCTTCTGTAACTCATATAACTTTTTTTGCATTTAAAGTCTATTTTGTCCAATATTAGTATAGCTTCCCCTGATCTTTTTTGGTTGCTATTTATGTAGATTATCTTTTTCCAAACTTTCACTTTCAGCCAGTTTTATCCCTGGGTCTAATGTGAGTCTTTTGTAAGCAACATATGGATGTCTCATTTTTTTTTTTTTTTTAACCAATTTTTTCAGCCTATATCTTTTGATTGGGGGATTTAATCCATTTATTTTCAGTGATATTACTGTAAATGTGTTCTTAACTTCCACAAATTTATCTTTGGTTTTCATATGTCATATCTTATTTTCATCTGTCTTTTTACTTTTTGGTTATCACTTCTCCTATTCTTTCTTCTATACTCTCCTCCAAGCCTTTCTCTCCTGCCTTTTTCTTTCAGGCTCTAAGGCTTCCTTTAATATTTTCTGCAAAGGTGGATTCTTCTTTATGAACTCTCTAAGTTCTCTTAGTATGAATATTTTATACTCACCTTCATATTTGAAGGACAAATTTGCTGGATAAAGAATTCTTGGCTGGCAGTTTTTCTTTTTCAGTATCCTAATTGTACCATACCACTGTCATCTTGCCTCCATGGTTTCTGATGAGAAATCTGCACTAAGTCTTACTGGACATCCCTTGTATGTGATAGTTTGCTTCTCCCTTGCTGCTTTCCAATTTTTCTTTTTATATTTGACCTTTGCTATTCTGAGTAGTATGTGTCGTGGAGTAGGTCTATTCAGATTTATACTGATTGGGGTATCCTGAGCTTCTTGGACATGTAAGATCATATCCTTCATGAGAGTTGGGAAAATTTCAGCTTTTATTTCCTCAAATACTCTTTCTGCCCCTTTTCCCTTCTCTTCTGCTTCTCAATCTCCCATGACACATATGTTGTTGTGTTTCATGTTGTCATTCAACTCCCTGAGCCCCTGTTCAATTTTTTTCCATTCTTTTCTCTCTCTGTTCTTTTCTCTCTTAAATTTCAACTATTCTTTCTTTCATATCACTTATTCATTCTTCTATCATTTCAAGTCTGGTGTTGTAAATCTCCAATGTGTTTTTGACCTCACTTATCATGTCTTTCTTTCCCATGAGTTTTGTGACTTTTCAATTCAGGATTTCAAATTCTTCTTTGTGCTCACTCAATATTGTCTTGATGTCATTTATCTCTTTAGCAATATTATTTTTCAACTCATTAATTTGATTTTAGAAATTTGTGTACATCTTGTTAATTTGTTGTCTCAAATCCTGTGTCTCTTCTGGGGCTTTGATATATTTCTTTTCTTGGGCCATGTCTTCCATTTTCCTAATATAGCTTGCAATTTTTTGCTGATGTGTAAGCATCTGTTTAGGATGGTGAGTTTACTCAGATGCTCATTTTTTTCCCTCTCTTTCATAGGGATTTAGTGGTGGGAGGCTGTGTGTTACTACTGTTCTTTTATTCTTGGTTCAACATGGGTCTTTAGGATTGTCCCTGTTAGTTGCTTAAAGCTGGGCTCTGAACACACTAATGGGTTGCACACCCATCCTCTAGAGCATAGGGAGTGAAGCTATAAAAGTCGGAGAAAGCCTATCACTTATTTACCTTTAATTTTCTCACTTGCACTTCCTTGGCCTGCCAGTAGATGGTGAGCATTGGCAGCCTTCTCAGTTCAATGCCTGGTCAGAGTGTGTTTGCTGCAAAAGGGACTGAATCAATGTGATAGAGGTTCCTACCAGGAGATTAAGAGCCTTGTAATTCAAACTTTCTCAGAGAGTTTTCTGACCTTCACTGGCGGCCTCCTCCTCCCTTTTCCTGGGTAGAAATAATTCCACTCCTTGCTGTGTCCTCAACCATCAATCCCACTTAGTAGAGAGGAAGTTTGAGAGGGTGAGATCTCTTTAGTAGCAGATCTCTTTAGTCTCGAGCTGACTCCTAAGGCAAATGATGACACAGCCCCACCTGGACTGGAATGACTGGGCTCATGGGCCACAGCAGATCAAATTTGTGGGTCAAAAGCAGAGTCAGCCTTAGGCTGTGTCCCTCTGTCTCACCTTTCCTGGGGAAGTGCATCTCAACAATCAGTCCAGTTATAGAGGGAGATTGAGAGGTTTGGATCTTTTAGTCCCATACCAACTTCCAGGGCCAGCAATGGCTTGCCCCTCCCCACCCCCCATCCTGGAAGGACTGGTGGGACACAACAGACCAAATTTATGGGTTAAAAGCTGAGTCAGTCTTAGTCTGTGTCCATCTTTCTTCCCTTTCCTGGGGAGGTGGATCCCTGGGGCCCCCTTTTTCTGTAGCTGCTGGCCCAGAGGCCTGAGTATTCGATAGTGTCTTTAGTGTGGAGGAGGGTGCTGGCAGTAACAGCTGCCACTTTTAACTCAGTTTTGCCATTGAGATTCTTTTCCTTTGTCCCTCTCTCTTCTGGGCAGTGTCCAGCCTTCCCCTGGTGTCCTAAACCCTAGAAAATTTTTTTCCAGACCATTCCTGCTTGTCCTCTAGGTATTTTTCTGGGAGAAAAGAGAGTCCTATGTCTTTCTAGTCTGACATCTTCCCAGAAGTCTCCAGAATTTTTCTGAGAATGCATTTCTCTTTTATGTGTTCATTTATTACAGATAACTGAGACAAACAATATTATTTGATTCACCTTTCTTTAAATAATACTAACTTTGCTATCTTTCATAATTTGTTATAAAAATAACCTGAGCCATCTAATGAATTGAAGACCAAATTATGTATTAGACAAGGGAGCCTACTGAAACCCCTTATGCAAATTGTAGCCATTTGGAAGTTTGATGTAATTATGAATTCCAAAAATAGACATTGGATCATGCTTGTAAACTGGTCTACTAATCTGGGCATGATTAAGTTATGATTAGGGCATTAACTGGGCCATGTCAGTAGGGTGTTGAGGCCCACCCCTTGGTGGGTGGGGGGAATCAAATACAAAAGGCATGGCAAAGAACAAGAGTTGCAGCAGTTTTGAGTTGCAGTTTTGATGTTGGAGATGTGGTGAGGAAGGAGAGAAGGCCCCGGGATAGACACAAGCCATTCAGCTGAGAGTTCACAGCTGGCCTTGTGGAGAGAAGCAAAACCTAGAGAGCCTCATAGTCTACAGCTGACCTTGTGGAGGAAACAGCGGAGCTAAGGCTGGAGAGAAACGCAGCCCCGGGAAGAGAGGAACCCAAGAAGCCTGAACACTGGCAAACGTGGGCAGCTGCCATGCTCCAACATCTAGCAACAGACTTTGGTGAGGGAAGAAACTTATACTTTATGGCCCAGTAACTGTAAGCTTCTACCCCAAATAAATACCCTTTATAAAAACCAACCGATTTCTGGTATTTTGCATCAGCACCCCTTTTGACTGACTAATACACAAATATGCTTCCAATATTATGTTTATTTCTTATCCATTAAATATTTTTAAATTTTCAAACATTGTATCAGACTACTTGTCCTTGGAAAATAAATATGAAGCATGATAAGATATATACATTTCAAGGAAAATGTAAGTGACATCACTTTTAATATGTGCAAGGAATTGAGGGAGAAATAGAGCTACCACAATCAGATTAATAACTTGGTGCTCTTTCAAATTGATATTCTTTATTTAGTGGGCCTTTACTGAAGATTTTCATAGGGAATAGAAGGGTTTTGCTATATAGCCTGCCTCATTTCTCATGTGAATACTCTGTCTTCCAGCTTGTCTTCTTTTTTCATTCCTTTACCCTCTAGGGTTCAGCTTTCTCAGCATGGACCTCTTTTTCTTGTATCTTTATAGTGAGGATGCAGATTTAGCTTGTGATAGTCTGTGTTCCCTTATAATTAATTCTCTTTAGTAGGCTTCAGGATGTCAAGGTATTGTCCTATTATAAAATTATTTTGTCTTAAAATTATAGGAAAGATTAAAATGTTTGAAGTTAACATTTCATAGTAATGAGCTGTACAATATGCAGTTTTCAAATCTTTTAATTTATTTTATGCAAGTAAAACTGAAATGAATAAGGTCAACAGCATATCCATATGAAAAAAGAAATGAACTTAAGGCCTACCTCATAGCATACCCAAAAATTAATTAGAGATGCACTGCATATTAGAAGAAAATATCCAGAATCTTTTTCACTTTGGAAGAGTTACAAATTTCTTAAACAGAACTAATAATAAATGAAAACATTTGGCCTGCACTAAAAATGAGAACTTATTTTTAAAAGATATCATACACAGAGCATAAGACCTTTTGTTGGATATTTGTACTTAAAAAAATCAGCAGCATCTATGAAATGTGAAACATGCATATTTTATGAATCAACCATACCAAAGATGTATTTATATAAGTTCACCAAAACTCATATTCTAGAATATATCTGGAAACTCTATGCATAGCAACTGTTCTTGCTCACATGCAAAAATAGAAAACAAACAAAATGTGAAAAAAGACAGACACCTCCATAAAACATACAAACAAATAAAATAAAATTGTATTCAAATTTCTATCAAAATATCCTGGATAAATATATTTTTATGATACAATTGAATATTGCACAGCCATGAGAATGGATCATCCACAATTAAACATAATAATATGAATGAATCTTGAAAACATAATATTGAGTTAATGAAACATGACACAGAAGAATATCCATTGTATAATTCGGTTTACATAAAGTACAAAAACAGGTAAAAAAATATGTGGTGTTTCAATTCAAGGTAGTGGCTACCATTTGTTAAATAATGACTGTAATGGCCATGAAGATAGATTCTGGAGTGCTGGTGTAATTCTATTTCTTGATCTGGGTGCTGATTATTCAGGTATGCCTTTTATAAATATTCAGCAACCTCTATATTTATATTTATATGTGCAATTTTCTGAGTACATTTTAAATTTCAGTGACAAGTTAAGTAAATTTTAAAGAACGTAATTCTTCAAAAGGCATGCAAATAAAGAAAGCTCTTCTCAGACAGGTTGGAGAATTTTGTTTTGAAAGTAAGTTGCAACTGATGCTAATAGATAGAAGTCAACAGAACTGAAAAGAAGAAAGGAGAGAGAGAAATCATCATTTGTGCACAAACTATTGTAACACGGAGGTTTCAATTCAGTTGTTACCATATAAATCTAAGCAAAAATTATCTCTCACCAAAAAGAGTGTTTTTTTCCTCATATTGAGAGAATGATGCATGCCATTGTTACAAATTCAATAACATTCATTTCTAGTTGTTTGTCATTTTATATTTTTAAAATAAGTGGAAATGGAAAGGGGAAAATGACTGGGTTGTTCCTGATAGGATTATGTTCATTGGCAAATAGTATTCTAATTATTTCACACAAAGGCAGTCATATTCTCTCCTGCTATCAACTTAAGTTGTGCATAGTAGGCATGATATGCTCCACAACATTTGTGTGCCAGAAGAAGTGTGTTTCTTGTTTTCCTAATTTAAACCGTATTTGGCGCTAATATTACAATTAACAGAGTGGAAAGATATCCTATGTCAGTAACTGATGCAGACCTTTCCCCTTTTCCTCCTGAAGCTCTTTAGAAAGAGGCAGAAAGTTTTGTACATATACTCATATCAGTAGAAAAAAATGTATGTAACCTATATTTTTGAATTGCTCTGAGAGCACAGATGGTCATCACTGCTAAATCCAGCTTGCATTTTGGATTTGTCACCTAACTTCATATATTGATATATTGGTGGCATTTAAAATACTTGATTATAGTTGACTTACTGACATTTTAATTATAATCTCTGGATTTTTCCCCTGATTTTCTTAGATCTCTCCTTATAAGTTTTTCATCTTTCTCTCTTCCTCTGCCCATTAAATGCTGGGTTTTCCCAAAATTCCCTCTGGTACATTCTTTTTATCTCACTCTTCATGCTCTGATGTAAAGACATTTATCCACCACCATGTTTTCAACTAATAATTATAAGTTTGTATGTTCAGAGCTACCACTTATCGAAGTTCCAATCCATGATTAACTACTGCCTAGTGATCATCATAACATATGTCATCTAAATGTCCTTAAGGGACCTTGCCATCAATAAGAAAAAAAAAAAACAATTTCATTGTTCGTGCCAAAAGTGTTCCTCCTTCTGAACTCCTGCATAAAATTATCAACTCATTTCAAACAATTTATCCCTAAACCATAGATTATACTTGTGAATGTCTTTAATATAGTTCTTTCTTTTCATTCCAATTCCTTTCACCTGATTGAGATTCCTTCACTTTTTTATAACTTACTGCAATCTCTTTTTTAAAAAATATATATATTTTTGAAGTATATCATTCATATATGACATGTACAAACAATAAGTGTATCGTAAAGATTGTGAACTTACAAAATAAACATACATAACATCATTCGGGGGTCTCATACATCACCCTTCCACCAACACTTTGCATTGTTGTGAAACATTTTTTACAAACTATGCAAGAGCATCATCAAAATATTACTACTAACAATAGTCCCTATCTTACATTTGGTGTATTTTCCCCCAAACCCACCCTATCTTTTAAAAATATATTTTATTACAGAGGTCGTGAACTGGCAAAACAATCAAACACGCGTAGAATTTCCATACAACACCCCTTCACCAACAAACCGCACCGTGCTGGAACATTTGTTACAGATTATGAGATAATATCATCAGACTATTACCACCAACTGTGGTCCATAGCATACATTTGGCACACTTTTTCCATACACTTCCATTATCAACACAGTACATCTTTGGCACTTATGCAAGAATATTATAGTATTACTGTTAACCACATTCTATAGGTCGCACCAATTGTAGTTTTCCCATGCTTCTCCACATTCCTACCACCCTGCAATAGTGATGTACATCTACTCCAGCTCACAGAAGGGCACTCTTGCATTTGTACCACAATTCTCATCCACCTCTGGGTTCATTGTTATTCAGTCCCTAGATTATTCTTTAGCTTTCTTTCAATTGACATTTACTTCCTCAGACTACACTTTTCAGCCACAATCCCATTTATAAACCAGTTGCTACTCACTATAATGTGTGACAATCAACTCTATCCATTTCCACACTTTTACAGTCAAGTTAATTAAAGCTTCTACATACATTAAGCATCAGTAGTTCTTCTCAACCTCCTCTTATCTCCTAATAACCTATACTCTAAGTTTTAACTCCAAGTGTTTATTCTTCGTATTTAGTTCATATTAATGAGACCATGCAATTTTTGTCCTAGTGATATGGAACATTATTTCATGTGCTTTTTGGCCATTTGTATTTCCTCTTTGGAGAAATGTCTACTTAAATCTTTTGCCCATTTTTAAATGGGTTTGCGAACTCTTTTATTGTTGAGTTGTGTGATCTCTTTATATAGAATGGAAATCAAACCCTTATCAGATATGTGGTTTCCAAATATTTTTTCCTATTGAGTAGGCTGCCTTTTCATCTTCTTGATGAAGTCCTTTGAATCACAGAAGTGTTTAAGTTTGAGGAGGTCCCATTTATCCATGTTTTCTTTCATTGTTCATGCTTTTGGTGTAAGGTTTAAGAATACACCACCTACCACCATGTCTTGAAGATGTTTCCCTACATTTTCTTCTAGGAGCTTTATTGTACTTGTTTTTATATTTAGGTCTTTCATCCATTTTGAGTGAATTTTTGTATAAGGTGTGAGATAGGGGTCTTCTTTCTTTCTTTTGGCTATGGATATCCAATTCTCCCAGCACCATTTGTTGAA
>JAQZBX010101145.1:0-11284 GCA_029593785.1 Cabassous unicinctus | reverse complement strand
CTTATACAAAAATCAACTCAAAATGGATCAAAGACCTAAATATAAGAACCAGAATTATCATACTCCTAAAAGAAAATGTAGGGAAGCACCTTGGGTTAGGCAATGGTTTCTTAGACTTTACTTCCAAAGCACAAGCAATGAAGGGAAACATAGATAAACGGAACTGCCTCAAAATTAAAAAGTTTTGTGCAAATGACTTTGTCTTGAAAGAGAAAAGACAGCCTACTCAATGGGAGAAAATATTTGGAAACCACATAATCGATAAGGGTTTAATATCCAGAATATAGAACTCAAAAATAAAAAGACAAACAACCCAATGGAAAAACAGTAAAAGTGGCTACAAAGCACATGAAAAGATGTTCAAAATTACTAGCTATTAGGGAAATGCAAATCAATACCACAATAAGATATCATGTCACACCCACTAGAATGGCTACTATTAAAAAAACACACACACAGAAAATTACAAGTGTTGGGGAGGATGTGGAGAAATAAGAACACTAGCTCATTGCCGGTGGGAATGTAAAACGTCCTCTGTGGAAGACAATTTGGCAGTTCCTCAGGAATCTAAGTAAAGAATTGCCATATGACCTGGCAATCCCACAACTAGGTATGTAGCACACATGGCTTTGCATTTTCCCGCAACCCTTCCAGTTCTTTCCCCTTCTAGTCACTGCAGCATTTCATTTCTCAATAGTTACACAGCAAACCTTGAGAAATAACTGTTTGTGAGCTCGTGACTGGTAAGTAAATCTTGTATGCTTAGACTTCTCTCCCAGAAACCCTAAGGATAATCTGTTCTGTGAGCTGCCTGGCTACGTAGATACTGTAAAATTCTAACTTCTGCCCTGCTGACAAACACTGCAAATGCCTGTTCCTGAACACTGCATTCTGTGGGAATCATGCTCCCCCTCACACACCCTCCCCATTGCACATAGACTCTTCTTGCTTTGTGGCAAGTGCAAACGTCGAGCCTCAGAAGCGCCACGCTCTCCTCCCACCGCCAAGGATGAGGATTTTAGATCACAACCAGGTTCGACTCTCCAAGAGAGACGGTGTCCCCTCCAACCATCGAGGGCGAGGCCCCCTGCAAGCCCCCTAATAAACGCTCACTTGCTCGCCAAGCTGGACTTGTCTGAGTCTTTCTCTGGTCTGACATATCCTTCTCAGTTTGGTGGGAAGCTGTCATTTTACACGGCTCCCTGCTATACTCGGAACAAGGTGTATCCCTGGAAGAACTGAAAACAGGGTCTCAAACAGAAATCTGCACACCAATGTTCCTAGCAGCATTATTCACATATGCCAAAAGATGGGAGCAACCGAAGTGTCCATCAACTGCTGAATGGAGAAACAAAATGCGGTATATACATACAATGGCATATTATTCTGCTGAGAAATGAAGTCCTGATGCATGGAACAACATGGACGAATCTTGAGGACATTATGCTGAGTGAAATAAGCCAGACACAAAAGGACAAATATTGTATGCTCTCACTAATGTGAACTAATTATAAAAAGCAAACTCAGAGTTAGACTCTAGAATACAGGTCACCAGGGGATAGACTGGGGCTCTTAGAGAATGGGGAAGTGATGTTTAATTTGTACAGAGTTTCTATTTAGGTTGATTGTCAAGGTTTGGAAATGAATGATGGTGATGGGAGCATATTGTTATAAGTATAATTAACAGCACTGAATTACATACGTGAATGTGGCTGAAAGGAAAGTTTTGGGTCGTATGCTACTAGAATGAAAGAAGATAAAACATGAGGCTATATAACACAATGAACCCTGTTGTGGATGATGGACTATAGTTAATAATACAAGTATAAGAATGTTCTTTCATGAACTGTAACAAATGTACAATACTAATGCAGGGTTTGATGATGGAGTGGTATATAGGGAAAAATACACCTGATGTATTTTGTACTCTTTTGACATTCTTTCACCAATTGTAACAAAAGTACCACACTAAAGCAAGGTGTCAACAATAGGGGTATATTTGGGAACACTGTATTTTTTACATGACTTTTCTGTAGACCTACAACTTCTCTAATTAAATAATAATGAAATTCAATCACGCTAGAATAAAAAAGGATGGGACTATCCAGATTATAAGAAATCTAAATAGTACGTGTGTGGCCCTTTGTTGGATACTGATTCAAATTAAGCTATTATACAACAACAACAACAAAAATCACACACGAAGGCTGGTGAGGCAGAAAGAGAGGAGTTGGAATTCTTGAACAGTTGTACCCACCCCAGATTCCTTGTTATGAGGAAATACTAAACTCAGATTTGGTTAAGCCATTTACTCAATTATATGCAGATGAAGGTGATCCTAACTTATCAACCCACCAAAACACAGCAGTGGTTACCCCTACAGGGTGGGAGAAGAGGGTTGGGAGCTCTAAGGCAGCATTACCTGTCTTTTTTAATGATTTACAATAACAATGCTGCATCGAAGTTTTGATACAGGAACAACATGGATGAACCTTGAAGACATCGTGTTGTGTAAAATAAGCTAGACACAAAAGGACAGATATTGTTTGACTTCGATTACATGAACTACCTAGAAGCAGCAAATTCATAGAGATAAAAAGAAGATCACACATTACCAGGGACGAAGTGGGGTAGGCAAAGGGGAGTTATTGCTTAATGGGTACAGAGTTTCTGTTTGGGGTGATGGAAGAGTTTTAGGAATGGATCGTGGTGAATGTAACATTGTGAATATAATTAATATCACTGAATTGTACACATAAAGGTAGTTAAAATGGGAAGTTTTCTAAGTATATATGTTACCATGATAAAAACTAAAAAAGACTGTTGCATTATCTGTGTTGTATTTTAACTAAAAAAATTAAATAGAGGGTCATTCTGAGAGTTCATGTCTAATATGGTGCAAAACAGTAAGACTGCCACCATGAGTGTCTTCCACTACAGCAGTCTCCAAAGATTAAATGCTCCCAAGCACACCTACCTGTATGACTATTTCCCTCTTAGAAAAGGCTTCCAGAATCATACAGAAACTTCTCAACTTATATTTTCAACCCATTAGGCAGCCTCTCGGGGTAACAGCCCTTATGACATGACTTGAAATCATCCTGATGGCAATTAAGAGGCATTACCTGGGTGATTAAAGCAGTAAACTTAACATGATCTTTAAATTGACCCCCTAAGAGTGGTACTGAGGCAGGAACCTGGAGCTGGAGAAAAGAAACTGCAGGTTCCACTTTTACTTCGAGCATTAATTGTTTCTGGGAAAGTCATTCAACACAAGTCATAGTTTCCACATTCATGTGAATGGAATTATTTTTAAGATTAGTATTCCTCACTCACACTCGGGGAGATGCAGGTGAAAACCAAAACATACAAACAAAACATATCAGTGGTGAAACAGTGTGGTTTGGCATGAAGGATGTGGGCTCTAGAGGGACAGGGGCACAGTTCAGATGCCAGTCCCACAACTTGCTGGCTGTGTGACTCTGGGCGAGTCACTGAACAGGTCTGAGCCGCAGTACAAATATGAGAAGAAAATAGCACAGACCTCCAGGATTGATGAAAAAGTCAAATGGGACAATGCACGGGGTAGGGGATTTGGCCCAGTGCCTGTTAATACTGCATTAACAATTATTAATTAAAATCATCATGCAAGTAATATTCTCCTTGAATTAAACTTAAATTCCCCATGAGCATTCTTATTATATTTTCAAAAGATGACATTCAGATTCCCTTTCATAACAGCATTCAATGATTTCTTCCAATTCTTGCAAACTGTCAAAATGTTGCCACATAGCCACTTCTGAAAACACAAAGATATACTTGTGCACAAATGTTAAATAATACAGCATGTCTAAAGGACAAAGTCACTCTTAATAAAAGAACATCATGGCCTGTCAATTCGCTAAGCACATTAAGCGTACACAGGGCATTGCAAACATGGAAAAACAATTCCTGTACCCTAAGGTATGGAGCTGATTTGATAATAGGATAAACAGGAAATAATGTTAGATGTTAGCTAATGAGGATCATGGATGGCAACCTTTAATCACCCAGATATTGCCTCTTAATTGCCATCAAAATAATTTCAAATCATTGAAATAAAAATTGGCTTTTATAAATTATAACTGCTTTATCCATTATAAAAAAAATTATATAGAAATATATTCTGATATGCAAATATACACACATTTATCATAGATAAATACATATAGCTAAACTTTATTAATTTTCCTTGATTGTTGCAGCTCCTGAAATGAAGACCACTCCAAAAAAATAGCACTTACTTTTACTGCTAAGTAGCTTCGGAAGCCATCATTTTAAAAAAAAAGGGGGTGGGGGATGGGAAAAACTCATATTAGCTGAAGAAATACAATATATTAAACCCTGATTCTAGTCAAAAGAGGCTGTAATCACTAGAGCTGGCCAATTTATCTCAATCTCATTCCATCATTCAGTAATTTAAACATGATTCCCAATTCACCATCTGCTTATCAAACACCAACATCACGAGACGCTCTCTCCAACGAGATGATCCCACTTTTCTTCCCTTCTGTGAACTGTCAGAGTCCGCTCACTTTGTCAATTGGTATGACATTATCTCCACCTCCCCTGGCGGAGCGTGGAAGTCATTACTTTAAGTCATCTGATCTATGTGTAAGAAACAAGATTCGCTCATTTGAGCAAAATGCTTCATGGAAATGCTTGGCATCCTTTGTACACATACAGTCCCCTCAAGTCTCACTGCTTTGATGGATATCAAGAGCAAGATAGTATTTATCAGTTTTCAAACTTTCCTTTTTGTAATTATTAATGTTAGCATGGAGATTAATATAACACTATCAACCCAGCCATTCAAATGAACGTCTTTGTGAAGCAAAAACGTTTCTTACTTTTCTTAGCTAATGGATAAAGGAAGATACATTATCTTTTTATTTACCAATTGAATATTCTTTTTCAAGCAAATTGTATATAAAAAATATTTGATGGGGTAGCATGAAATAGGCACTATTCTAAGTGTTATGTGTTTGTGTTTGAACATATACGTATCTACCACACACATGCAAACAGAATCCTCAGAGCAATCATATAAGGTAGGTGTAACTGCTGAACCCATTGAACTGAGGAAACTGATGTTCAGAGAGGTTAAGTAAACTGCATAAGGTCACACAGCTAGTCTAGGTGGAACCTGAATTTGATCCCAGTCCATTTTGATTTCAGAACCCAAATTCTTGATCCCTATTCCACAAAGTGACAAAGACACCTGGAACTTGAAATAAAGTCATCTGTTTACTTTTATCTTCATTCTGCAACAAATGAGTGAATTCAATTGCTTGTAATGCAGAGTCAAAGGAGTCAACATAAATGAGAAAACAGATCTGGTGATGACATAAAGAATGAAAACTTCCCCCTGGAGGGCAGGGGAGGGTAGGTGGCAGACTGCGGCAAAGCAGAAATAAATACCCAGTGTTGCCTGAAATGTGAAGTCTTATGTGAAATCCTGCAGTTTTCAAACAATGCAACCAATTCGAAAAACAATTTTTAAACAAACTGAGGCAAACAAAACACATCTGGAAGCCTAAATTGCCTATAGATCACCACTGCTTCACCCAACACCATAATCAAACTTTTGGTAGGAAAAAGGATAAATCACTGGCAAGAAATAACCGGTAATGTTCACATTTCATTGCAAATATCTGTTTGAGCAGCTCTCAAAAACTTGAACTCCGCCTTCCCCTGAGATACTTAGTCTGTTTCTTAACTCACGCCTTCTTGCTGCAAAGTTTTCCTTTGGTCAGGTAGAAAATGACCTTCCCGGTTCTATTTATTATTTAACAGAACACAGTCTCAAAATCCCTGTCATAATCCATAATAAAATATAGAGAGCAAAACTTAATCAGCTGTAAATGTACAGTAGTTAGCATTCACTGCAAAATGCTAATAATATTTCGAGAATGCCATTTCTCTTCCTGGCCTTTTGACCAAGTTGGTTAATGGACTGAGACTTGGGAAATAATGGAAATAATTTAGGCAGAGAACTTTCTAACCATGTGTCAACCTTGAATCTAATTGCACCAGTGCAGTTAAAGAACCACCAAGGCTGTGGCCCATCAAAGAGGTTTGGCAAGGAGAGCTCACCAATCCCTCTGGACGCTTATAACTCTGACAAAAGGGGTATCTAATTTTCAATCACAAGTGGCAAAGAGCCACCATTTACACACTCCCAGCTTCAGGTTTTCTTAAGGGAATATTACAAATTAGAAATATTATGCCTAATATGTATGTAGGACACTTGAATCATCCTGTGGTTTTAAGAATTCTCTATAAAAATAGTTCAATTCTACAAGTATTTATTTAGCACTTTAACCTGAAAAACAATATATTACATATGCTATTCATTGGGCTGTGACTCTTAAAGCTGGTCAAACGAAACACAGAAATTATTTTCCAAGATATTTACCTTTAAATTCTCTTTCAGAGACTTGCACACAGCTTCTGGAACTGTGAAGTGGAAAGGCCACTGTTGCCAGCTATCTGTTAGTGTTTTGTGACATTCAACCCCGCAACCTCTCCCATGGGTACATTCCAGGGAAATTCCTGAATAAGTCCATAAGGGGACATTTACATGGATCCTCTTCAATATATTTTTGTTGTCATTTTGTTTTGTTCGTTGGGAGTAGTAGGGAGCTGGAGCAACCTAAGTGTCCTTTAGTGGGGGATAAAGAAGTTACCTGTGGTGCATGTTCACAGTGGAACATTCTGTGGCAACTGGACTCAGTGCATTATTCACTGGGCAAGAACCAACTTGGGAAAAACCTTCCCACTTATGGGAAGTGGATGTGGCTCAAATGATTGGGCTCCCATCTACCATATGGGAGGCCCAGGGTTAGATTCCCAGGGCCTCCTGGTGAAGGCAAGCTGGCCCACAGAGAGCTAGTGCAGCAAGATGACGCAACAAAGGGAGACAAGCAGACACAGAAAAATGTGCAGCAAATGGACACAGAGAGCAGACAGGAGCACAAGCGGCAAGGGAGGGGGGAATAAATAAATCTTAAAAAAAAAAAAAAAAAATTTCCCACTTGTATCCTAAATAGCTGAGATGACAGGCCCTAGGAAATTTTACTCTAGGGGAGAAACTATCCCATTACGTTGAATATTTACTCATTCATTTAGTTTAAAAAATAATTTTATTGTGCCAGGCACCTTGCAAAGCAAAACTAAGACACCTGTGCCCACCCTTTAGAAACTCTTACCTTGAAAAAGAGACAGACGCAAGTCATTTCCATACACAATAACAAAGGCCACAAACGGTGCACACCGGTGCAATGAAAGCTCCAAAGGCGCTGGCTCAGCCAGGGCGCGTGAGGGGAGGGGACATGCTATTTGAACTTGGCAGGAAGGAGAGTGAGCCAGCCTCCCCGAGGCCCACCTCCACACTCTCAGTGGAAAAAAACACATTCACTTGGTCCTTTCTCCAAAAAGAGGAAGAAAAGAGCATAAGGATTCAGCAGAAAAGCAAGCTATTTGTGACCTGTGCTGGAAATGCTGATTGATAAAACAAATCTGAGTAATGGAGACAGAATTTACTGGACACCTGGTGTGGGGGTTGCTACCAACAAAAGCTTCACTAAGGTACTCCAGATACCCCAGATCAGTCACACCCAAGCTCCAAGTTATGCAATTGCAAGGTTATGCAGTGGGTAGGCTTACCTCCACTGACACTTCAGTTCACGGCAGAGCAGCTTCCTGCCTAACCATCACCTTACTTGACTCTGGAGAAACAGTTCTCTGATGATGCCACAGGATGCACCTGCTACCAGCCACTTTTACCAAGTTAGGACACTTGCTAAGGGCAGTTAGGTTAAGATGCAGCTGCAAACATTAAGAGCAATTCTTATTAACTTTTTTTTTTTTTTGCCATGACTCCCTTTGACAGCCTGGTGAAGGCTACAACCTTCTCAGAATGATGCTGTAAATGCATAAAATAAAATTCATAGGATTACAAAGGAAATCGGATATATATTAATACTTTGTTGGGGACCGAATCATGTCCCCCACAAAAAGCATGTTCCGGTCCCCACCCCTGGCCCTGTGGGTGTGGACCCAATGGTAAGTAGGGCCTCTTGAAGATGCTACTTCAGTTAAGGTATGGCTTAACTGAATCAGTTTAGGCTTTAATCTAAATTACTGGAGTTCTATTTAAGCAGAATGAAATTCAGATGGACAGAGAGAGAAGCCACAGGGAGTGGCCAGAAGCTGGAAGCCAAAGGAACTCAGAAGAGAAAGGAGAAGCTGCTACTATGTGCATTGCCATGTGACACAAAAGCCAAGCACCAAGGATTGCTGGCAGCCAGCCCCAGAATACCACCGTCTTCTAGAAGAATGCATCACCGTGCTCATGCCTTGATTTTGGACTTCTCCTAGCCTGAAATCAGGCAATAAAACCCCATTGTTAATACTAACCCTCTGCATAGTATTTGTTTTAGCAGCTGGGAAACTAAAACATCAACTTAAAGCAATTTGTAAAACTGTTTATGCCGTGTGTGTGTGTGTGTGTGTGTGTGTGTGTGTGTGTGTGTACATCTGCAATTAGTAAAAGGAGACATTTAGCAGCCTGTGGACCACAAGGTGGTCCTCACAGGCATGTTTCCTTTTCCTCTAACTAATCTGCTTACTAACACGTTCCTGAGGGTCTCCAGGCTAGCACACAATCCGGTATACTCACAGAGATCTTGACCTTAAGGAGGGCTGAGCTACAAGTATATTTCTAACAAGGACGAGCTGGACTCCACCCAAGCCACATTCTGACCCATCAGCAACGTGAACCGAGCAAGGTGAGAAGCTCTCTGCCTGTGGCCTAGGAGCAGAGTCAAGTCATTCAGCCACCTCGGGCTTGAGCCATCTGAGCAAACTGGCATCTCAGTGCTAGTAAAACTCATTAGCCATAACCGCAATCAGTTTGTTGCACCATGGCCTCGCTAAACCTCAAAGCTTGAAAGAACCTTAGCCAAAGATTTTCGCTGGAGGTTCCCCAGCTACAATGAGAAAGAATACATTTTTACTAGTAAGAATAAAGCTCACAATATCTTTCCAATCAATGGTTGCATTTTTGCACCCTTTAATAATGAAAATACCTAATGACAAAGCATTAAAAGGAAGCCAAAAGCCCTTTTACAACAAAATATATTTTTTCCATCAAAATTCTAGCAACACCTGCTTGGAAATGAGATATATACAGGTGAGGAACATGTTACCCAATCTTTGTCAATGCTTGGTACAAAGACAGATCTGCGGACCCCTAAGATTCTGCCCCACCCCTGGTAGACGAAGATATACACAATTTGAACTTGAAAATTCAGCTAATGCCTGTTTTGTATGACTGTAGACTGAAGCTAAGAGATTAAGTAATTTGTCATAGTCTATGGAACTAGTTATTACCCAAGTAGAAAAGAAAATCCTGGCTTCCTGGTTAGCGCTCTCCTTGTTTAGAGCAACAAAGACGATCTGTTTAAAATATTCTTCTCTGTAGAGCTATGGTGTTTAAATTGCTGTATACTTTTATTTTACCTCACTAATTCAGACCACTTAGTGCAAGGATGCCAGGCTGAATTATTAAAATGTCCAAGTCATTTAAAAATAAATATGACTTTATTATTCTCAAGGACTCTCGGCAACTTCACCTAGGTAACAAGAGAATTTAAAGTTAGTGATTTTTTTGCCAACTAAAAAGGCTTTAAGAGCCTAATTTACAAAAATGAACCCAAAAATGGATCATAGGCCTAAATGTAAACACTACTCAGCAATGAAAAGAAATGAACTGTTAATACGTACTCATGCATGAGTCATAAAATAAGCAGGATGAAAGAAGTCAGACAAAAGAGTATATACTGTACGGTGCCATTTAAATGCAATGCTAGAAAGTGCAAACTAGTCTATAGTAGCAGAAAGGTCAAAGGTTGCCTTAGGAGGGTGGCTGGGGAGGGATGGGAAGGATGGATGACAAGGGGGTAAAAGGAAAGATCAACATAATTATTTTTTGATCATGGAGATGGTTTCACAGTATATACATAGGCTAAAACTCAAACTACACTTTTTTAATATGTGCAGTTTTCTGTGTGTCAATTATCTCTCAATAAAGCTTTTTAAAAACTAAAATAAGGTTTTAAAAAATCTATGGGGCTGCACAACATAAGCAGCGAACTCTAAGTTAAACCATGGACTATAGATAATAATAGAATTATAAAAATGTTCTTTCATCACCTGTAACAAATGTACCACACCAATGCAAGGTGTTAATAAGGTGGTAAATGAGGAAAAATTAAAGATTAATTTAAAAATTAAAAAATAAAGTTAAATATATGCATTAAGTGCCACATATAATACCAAGCCCTATACATGAGTTGTCTCATTTAAATTTCACAAAAACACTTGGAGATAAGGGATGCTGTTAAACCCATTTCAAGGGAAATTAAACACACACACACACACACACACACACAAACTGTGGCTCAGAGAGATTAAATTACATTGCCCAAAGTTAGGACTTTATAGAGCAAAGGGACAGGCATTTTGATTTCATGTTAAATAAATGCTTCCAAAGCACTTGGCAATTTTTTAAGATAACTTAAACAACTTCCAGGCAAATATATTTACACTATTTGTTTGCTCAGCAAATCTCTTTTCATGGACAGTGCACATAGGTAAATGTCAGCCCCATCATTTCATGATCATCACAAAGTCTAAAACTAAAAGAGTTCAACTTAAGGATTCAGTGACTCAGAGAAACAACCCAGGTTGTGATGGGTCACCCAACAAGGCAGGCTCATTAGAAAACAAATTCAAGGTCAGACCACAAGGGTAGAGGAAACAGACTAAACCTTTTTGCTCCCTAGGGAGAGATCAAGCAATGTAATGTTTCTTCAAGAGACTACAGGGAGGGAAACAGATATGGCCCAAGCAACTGGAATCCCGTCTACCATATAGAAAGTCCAGGGTTCAATTCCCAGGGCCTCCTAGTGAAAGACAAGCTGGCCTGTGCAGAAAGCTGGCCCGCACAGCAGTGCTGGCCCACACAGGAGAGCTGGAGCAGCAAGACGACTCAACAAAAAGACACAGAGGAGAGACAATAAGAGACGCAGCAGACCAGGGAGCTGAGGTGGCACAAGAGATTGAGTGCCTCTCTCCACTCCCGAAGGTCCCAGGATCAGTTCCCAGTGCCGCCTAAAGAGAAGACAAGCAGACACAGAAGAACACACAGAGAGCAGACAGCCAGCGCAAAACAACGAGG
>JAQZBX010101144.1:0-11287 GCA_029593785.1 Cabassous unicinctus | reverse complement strand
TTTTTTTTTAAGAAAAAGGAAAATACTGAATCATAATTTTGTTAATGCAGAGACCCTGCTGAAAGCAATTAAACCTCTGGATTCCATTCTACAGACAACAGATCGGGAGTCGGCGGATGCCGGCCCACGGACCAATGCCAGCCCGCCAAATATTTTTGTAGGGCCTGCAAGCTAAGAGTGGTTTTTACCTTTTTAAGTGGCTAAAAAGGAGAGAAGAATAGTTTGCGACCCATGAAAACAACATGAAGTTCAAGTTTGTGTCCATAAAGAGCGTTTTACGTGTTGCCTGTGGCAGCTTTCACGCCACGACGACAGAGGTAACAGAGCCCGTCTGGCCCGCAGAGCCAACACTATTTACTTTCTGGTCCTTTACAGGAAAATTTTGCCAAGCCCTGGAAGAGATCCATTTGGGTTGCCAAAAACAAAACCACTTAACTCAGCTGGTTATGAGAACCAGAGACGACACTGTAAATCTTGAAGAAAAATTACATTGGCAGTTTTAAAAACAATACTTGAAAAGGGATATTTGACGGTGGAAACTGTGGCTTCTCAATGAACTGCAGGAATCTGACTCGACACTTCCCTGAATCTGCTCCTCCGAGGGCTAGGGCTGGAGGCCTCCCGCGGTGCCAACCATCCACATACTCCTCGCCCCTCAAAACCACGCTCATCCTCACCTCTTCCAGGCTGAAAAGCACGCCCCCGATGGGAGCACCGAAGGCCACGGAGACCCCGGCAGCAGCTGCAGCGGAAAGCACCTAGAAGGTAAATAGGCATCATAAGACCAAGTGCTTGCTGGGAAAGAAACAGGTGCAGGTGAGCTCTGTGGAGTACCCCACTGCAGCGGTAAGCTGAGCCGGCTCACCTCGCGCCGCTTGCCCTCGTTCTTGCTGTACTTGGAGAAAAGGCTGCTGAAGAAGTTGCCGCAGCAACAAGCCACGTGCACCAGAGGCCCTTCTTTCCCCAGGCTCAGGCCGGACGACACAACCAGCACGAGGGTGACGGTCTTAATCAGCAGAGTCCACTTTCCCAAGTAGCCCCTTATGATAAAGCCGCTCAAAATGGTCTTTATCTGGAACAGAGGATGGAAAACGGGGTGGGGGGGGGTGGTTAGCTGCTTCAGTGTTGCGGCTCAAAAGAGACTTGTCACTCCTCCGCAAGGCATTTTTAAAGCTTAGATTCACTAAATCACATGGAGGAGAGGCTATTTTAGATTTTGATTTAGCTATAACTTTATATTATCATAACACAATTTTATATTCAATTTTATATGCTATCAATGGAAACCAAAATAAAGCCAAGCCATGGTAAACCTTAAGGATTCATCAAGGACTAAGACATCAGACCTTGATAACGACCTGAAGAAGTCATAATCAAAAGGTCTCCTTTTACTTATAGCATTCTATCCTGTTAACATTACCCTTTGTTATACTGAGAGGAGAAAGATATCTTCCTTTTTCTTTTTCAGATACCTTTTTTTATTTTAACTGTTAACTTCTAGCTCTTGGAAGATGTCCGGTATAAAGAGATGGAAGGATGGCTAGGCATGTGAAGAGCAAATGGCGCAAAAGGTTCACTGAATACTTTAGGACAGGGGTTGGCAAACGACAGCACGTGAGCCAAATCCGGTTCACTGCCTGTTTTTGTACATTTCTCAATGGAAAAGGTAAAAAAGACTATTAGCTTTTCAGTGAGAACAGCTGCTCGGCTTTGCCTCTTGGCTCACGAAGCCTAACATATTTACTCTCTGCCCTCTACAAGAAAAGTTTGCCAACTCCTGCTCAAGGCAATGGATGTATGGGTATTTCCCACCCAATTCTTTCAAATTTTCTGTAGGTCTAAAAATCTCCATAATACAATGACAGAAAATGAAGATGTTCAACATTCTTTTTTTTTTTTTTTTTTAAGATTTATTTTATTTATTTATCCCCCCCTTGCTGCTTGTGCTCGCTGTGTCCATTTGCTGTGCGTTTTTCTGTGTCTGCTTGTCTCCCTTTGTTGCGTCATCCTGATGCGCCAGCTCACCGTGCCCTGCGGGCCAGCTTGCCTTCACCTGGAGGCCCGGGGAATTGAATCCGGGGCCTCCCATATGGTAAACGGGAGCCCAACCACTTGAGCCACATCCATTTCCCTCAACATTCTAATAACGTACTTTGGAACTTTGGGGGATGTTAAGATGTTTGAATCCATGATGATCTCTTCCCTTCCGTGGAATCCTACCATTTTGTACTGAAAAGGACTTGGAAAGCAGGTAGAGTTGTCTTGCTCCATTTTCAGCCCTGCTGAATTTTGTAATCACCAAAGATCACCTTTCTTCCTAAAGGTGCAATAGAAGTTTTACCCAACACTTTTAGTATTCAACTGGGTGCCAGTCTCAGGGATGAACTCCATATATAGAAGTTCTCTCCTACTAAATAGTAATCATTTGGATATAGAAGCATCAGCAATGGCTAAATAACTTGTTTACTTCCAGCCTCTCCCACGCTGGCTGAGATGCAGTGAACGCTTACTGCTAAGCTAGCCATTTCTATGAACCCGTTATCATAGGGAACGAGACATCGGATATCTTGTTTGCCAGGGCTGCTGTAACAAAGTACCATAGGCTATACTTGGCTTAGACAACAGGAATTTACTATCTCACAGTGTCAGAGGCTAGAAGTCCAAAATCAAGGTGTCGGCAGGCGAGGCTTGCTCTGAGGTCTGCAGGGTTCTGTGGTAGCTGGCCAGGAATCCAGAACTCAATCTTTCCCTCCGTCACATGGCCATGCGTCACCTCTGTCCCCTACTCCTGTGTCCAAACTGCCTCTGCTTATGACTCCAGTCATACCCTGATTCCATTTGGTCTCACCTTAGCTAATAACATCTTCAAAGATCCTACTTACAAATGGGTTCATATCCACAGGGCGGGGGGTTACAACTTGAACATGCCTTTGTGGGGGGCGTGATTCAATCCGTAACATGGAGCGAGTCCATCAATCAAATCTACTCAATCAAATTTGTGGTCAATTTCTCTTTTCCCGTTGTGTAATACACACCACAATGCCATCTCTTGTCAGTATCGAGACATTTCTATAACTTAGTGGTGCTCCTTTTGGGCATGGCCCTGCCAGCAGTCGAGTTCTAAAATAGCTAGTAGAGTCCTTCCCAACCTTGGCTCTCTTCCGAATCACCTGGGCAATCAAAGAACACTGATGACTGGGCTCTTGCCCCAGAAATTTGATGTCATTGGTCTGAAGTGCATTCTGGGCAGGGGGAGTTTTAGGGCTTCTCCAGGTAATCCTCAAATGCAGCCAAGGAGGAGAACCGCTGCTCCATTCCTGAGAGGAGCACAGAGTCCCAAAGCTCCACCACTCATTTCTCATTACTTAAGAGATGGCCTGAAACACTTTCTATTTCTTTCACTGAACAACATGTCACCTTCGACGATCTCAGGTAGGTCATGAAGTGAACTGAGCCACCAAATTTTAAAGGGCTGTGAATGGGACCATTTCATCTCAGGAATTATTGACAGAGTTCAGTTTCTTCATTCGAGTGTGTGTGTGTGTGTGTGTTGTCACACTGATCAAAGAACTTGAGAAGCTCCTTCCTATAGAGTGTGAGGTCCTCTAGCTATAGAGTCAGATGTATTTCTTTAGCCTTTAACTAATGGCAGACAAACTAGCGGTGTTAAAACTAGTCTTTAACTAGCAGTAGTTAGCGTAATTGAGCCTGTGCTCTGGGGATCCCAGTTCCCTTTATTTAAGAGATGTTCTATTATGCTTGCCACAATCCTGCCCTTTTTGTTGCCTTGAATAAAATTATCTATGATTTTTTGTCAATTAGTTAATGTGGATTTAGACCCCAGGGTACAGTTTAAAAGCATAATACCATTTAGAAGATTACAAGCATCTAAATTACCTGAGCTTTTGCCAGCCGTGACATGTGGTGAATCGAACAATATAATAGGTATTTTGTAATTCTCTAAAATAATTTTATAAAACTTAGGCAACAGAGGAGGGAAATTCATTCCCAGTAGATGCCAAAAACACACTTGCTTGCATTTGAATGAACAGAGACTGAACTAAGCAGGGCTTTGATTTTGTGGTGTTAACTTTAAAACCAGATGCTTTCTGGTAGATAAATATTTGTAAGAATGTTAAGGTTTTGAAATGAACTGAAACATCAACTCAAACTAAGTTCTAAGATTATATGATTTCTCATAGAGTTGATAGTGATCTACAGATAAAGCAAACAGAAGGAGAACGAGGAACAGTTCCTCTCTAATTTCCCATGTCCAAGAAACTATGATTGTTCATTTTGAAATGGGCTTTACAGAACTCTGTCCCTGCGTTCGTGGAGAGCCTGGCCGCTGAGCAAGCACTGGGAAGGGGTGGCGCTGCTGCTCCACCAGGCCCGGAGGACCTTGAACTACAATGGAGCTTGCCCTGCTGGGTTTTGGAATTGTCTGGGACCCAGGACCCCTCTTGGAATGGGAATGTCTATCCCATGCCTGTTCCTCCATTGCATATCAGAAGCAGATAACTTGTTCTCTAGATGTCACAGGTCCACAGGTAGAGGGGAGCTGTGCCCCAAGGCAGAACACACCCATGACGGGTTGTGATGAGACTTTGTACTTAGCATTGTTTCTGAAACGACTGAAGGCTTTTGGGATATTGTGATGGAATGAGTGTATTTTGCATGTAGAAAAAACATGTCTTTTTGGGGTTCAAAGGCAGTCTGTGGTGGCCTGGAGCTGTATGTGCCCCAGAAAAACATGTTCTTAAATTTAACCCACTCCTGCATGAACCCATCAGAAGTAGAACCTTTTGATGAGGTGACTTCAGTTAAGGTGTGGCCCAGCTCAATCCTGCTACTGGGGTCTTTCATGAGCAGAACAAAATTCAGGCAAATAAAAGAGAAAACCACAGGGAGCAGCCAGGAGCTGAAATCAAAGAGGCAGAAGAGAAGGGAGAGGCCAGGAGAGGCTGCCATGTGCCTCGCCACGTGACAGAGAACCTAAGGACCAAGGATGGCTGGTGGCCAGCCCCAGAACGCCACAGTCTTCGGGGGTGTATTAGTCAGCCAGAAGGGGTGCTGATGTAAAATACCAGAAATCTGTTGGCTTTTATAAAGGGTATTTATTTGGGGTAGAAGCTTACAGTTACCAGGCCATAAAGCGTAAGTTACTTCCCTCACCAAAGTCTATTGCCACGTGTTGGAGCAAAATGGCTGCCGACGTCTGCGAGGGTTCAGGCTTCCTGGGTTCCCTCTTCCCAGGTCTCACTTCTCTCCAGGCTCAGCTCCTCTGTTTTCTCCACAAAGCCAGCTGTAGACTATGAGGCTCTCTAGGTTTTGCCTCTCTCCACAAGGCCAGCTGTAGATTATAGGCAAATGGCTTTGTCTCTCTCCCTGGGGCTTCTGCCGTGTTTAAGAGCTGTCTCTATTCTTCTGTGTTCTTCTGTGTGTTCACTTCCTGGGCTCCAGCTCAAAACCCAGCATCAGAACTCCAACATTAAAACTCCAACTCTGTCCTTTGCTATGTCTTTTATCTGTGAGTCCCCACCCACCAAGGGGTGGGGACTCAATGACCTACTGACGTGGCCCAATCAAAGCCCTAATTATAATTTAATTAAGTAAAAGTAAAACCCCTGAGTCCAATACACTCTAATATGCCCAGAGGAAAAGACCAGTTTACAAACATAATCCAATATTACTTTTTGGAATTCATCAATAATATCAAACTGCTACAGGGGGTAAAGCATCACCTTGATGATGTCTTGGTTTGGAATTCTCCTAGCCTCAAAGCCATAAGCTAATAAATTCCCATTGTTTAAGCCAACCCAATGCATGGTGTATACTTGAGCAGCCAAGGAAACTAAAACAAACTTGAAGCATTTATTACACAGAAAAAAATTCTTCTTTAAATTTGCATTTAAAAAGAACGTCTCCAAAGGAACGTTAATTCTAAGTAATCAGAATGTTTCAGAAGCAAATGCTAGACAGGATGAGCAACTTTAAAAACGCACAGACGTGCAATGCATTTAAAGTTTTTTTCTTACACAGCGCATCATAGAACAGCTTCCGGTAGCTCACCTCTGCTGATGATAAATATCTGTTCTAAATAGCTCAGTGTGTCTCCTGGCTAAAATGAAGGGGAACAGCTCCGGGACCCCACTGGAATGAAGTCAGTTTACATAGTTAGTTGGGTTTGGACTGGGAGAAGGTTCTTTTTATACATGAAATGTGTATTTACATTTAGTTTTTGCTCTGCCCCTTTCCACCAAGAACTGGAGTATGCACTGCATCCTTAATTTAGGAATTTAAAGCTCTACTATAATAATGATGAACACTTTGCCACTGCTGGGTTCTACTTACCAAATTTAATTATAAAACCTCCATTTTGGCTCCTGATACGTTAAATGGATATCGAGAGCTCTTTTATAGAGAAACACATCTATTATATACTTACATATGGTAAAAGGAATATTAATAACACAAGCCCCCGTGTACCCACCACCAAGCTTAAGAAAAAGAAGAGAGGATACCTTCAAAACCCCTGTGTATCCTTCCCCAATGGAACCTTCCAACCTCCCCCCATCATTTCCACGCCTGTCTCTGTAGTTTTACAATATATGTTTATCTCTAAACAGTATGTAGTTTCATATGGGCGGTTGATTGATGTACAGAAGTAGAATCATACTTTAGGTGTTCTCCTGCAATGTACTTTTCCATTCAACACCACTTGTGCTGCGTTGCATTCACATCACTGTGCTCCTGGTGCTTTTGTTTTGTAGGAAACTTTGTGCTCAATGTAGTATTTTCTTTCTTTGAGTTCTGCTGTCAAAAAAAGATGCCCACTTTGGAAGAAGGCAGAGTCCCGTCAGCCCCTCACAGAGAAGGCTCAGATTCCAGCTCGCCGGCTGTCTCTAAGACTCCCGGAGACTTGTACAAGCTGAGCCGCACAGCTCCAGGTCCTGGGAGGGGAAGTGAGATGGCCCACCAGGCCATTTACTGCTGCATTAAATGTCCCTTCAATTCCCCGTTGGCCATCTCGTTATCTTTGAAAGGCTTGAGTCAAAAACGCCCACTGTTGGGCAGCGGGATCATAAACTGAGACGCCAACAACAATACGTTCTCCTGATTGTTCAGGGTATCCAATAAAAGACAAGTCAGCTCTGCTATAACGCTTGCTTTGAAATCGCAAATTTGTTCCAATGTAGTTGCTATATTAGGGAACAGTCTGATCATAACACAAATTCCACACCTGCCTACGTGCAATTTCATCCAGGAGAAACAGCAGGTGAATGCAAATACTGCACCCTGCTGAACCCAACCGCCCGGGAATACACAAAACACACACGCGCACCCACCTCGTACATGGACCGGCCGCACATGTTGGGAGCTACACCCATCCACCTCTGGGGACAGAACTCACTCTTCCATTACAGATGTCACAGTAACTCATAAGCTGAAACCTTTCCAACGCCCACTTCAGGTCTTTTTCAAGGGTAAGTGACATATTTGTATATTTACATATTTCTTAACCATTTAATACACATAAAACTGGGTTACCATTTTTATTGGGTAAGATAAAAATGGTAGCCCAGTTTTCAGATGTGTTACTGACAAAGTTTTTAAATGCTATGCCCCTAACCCCATTTTCCCCATAACCTGTGATTTTTATTGTGCCATTTTGCATAGCGTGGTGATTCTGGGGGACGTGTGTGCAGTGTTATAGCAGAACTGATTGTATTTAGGATGTAGGATGGTAATTCAGCAGGCTTTTCTGGTTCCTGAGCCAATACATTAATATAAACCAACAAAAGACAAGACCATGTTGAGCTTTCCCTTTGACTTTTTTAAAAAACTTTGAAATACTTTCAAACTTACAGGACAGTTACAAAAATATACAAATCCCATACACAGAACTCCAACATATCCCTACCACGCCCGCTCCAGATACCCAGATCACTAATTTAAACATTTTGCCACATTTACCATTTCATTCTATCTGTATATCTACCAATCTAATTTCTGAACACTTGAGTGTTCTTCATGTGATTTTGATCTGTTACTTCTTTATGTGACTTTGATCTGTTGAACACTTAATACTGCCATGTACATTTCCTAAGAACAAAGATAGTCACTTATGTAACCACCTTACATGCAGTTGGCAAGTTCAAGAAATTTAACATCAATATAAAGCTTACAGTCTATATCCTAATTTTTTCATATGTCCCAATAATGGCCCTTTGAGCCTTTTCTCCTCCTTTCATAGATCCCATCCGGGATCATGTATTGCATTTAACTGTCACTGTCTCTTTAATTGCTCTTTTTCTTTTTTTTTAATTGTGGGAACATCTATACAACTAAACTTTCACAACTCAGTCACTCCCAAGCATACCATTATATGAGATGACTCCCATTCACTGTGTTGTGGTACCCTTACACCTCCCATTACTAAAACTTTTCCATCTCTGCAAACAGAAACCCTACACCATTTTGCATTAACTCCCTACAGCCCCTGTCCCCCTGATCCCACCCCTGGCAACCTGTACCCTAATTTCTGTCTCTATGATCTTGCACATTCTCTGACATTTTCTTTGTAATTACCATGGGGCTTAAATTTAACATCCTAAATCTATAACAATCTTGTTTGCTTTGATACCAACTTTACTTCAATAGCATACACAAACTACTTTCCTATACCCCTCCGCCCCAGCCCCACCTTACGTAATTCTTGTCCCAAATTACATGTTTATACATTATGAGTCCAATCACCCACTGATTTAGCACTATCATTTATGCCTTTGCCTTTTAGATCCTGTAGGAAGTAAAAGGCGGAGTTACAAACCAAAAATACACTAGTATTGGCATTTGGATTTACCCCCGTCGTTACCCTCATGGAGAATCTTTATTTTTTCACGTGACTTTAATCTGTTGTCTATTGTCCTTTCCTTGCAACCTGCAGACCTCTCTTCAGCATCTCTTGAAGGGTGGTCTCGTGGCAACAAACTCCCCCAGCTTTGGTTTATCTGAAAATGTCTTAATTTCTCTCTCAGTTTTGAAAGACAGTGTTGCCAGATAGAGAATTCTTGGTTGGCAGTTTTTTGCTTCCAGCATTTTAAATATGTTCTCCCATTGCCTTCTTGCCTCCATGGTTTACAATGAGAAATCAGCACTTAATCTGATTGAGGCCCCCGTGTACGTGACATGTTGCATTTCTCTTGAGGCTTTCAGAATTCTCTATCTTTGGCATACAACAGTTTGATTATTACATGGCATGGTGTGGGTCTATTTGGGTTTATCTGGTTTGGATTTCATTGAGCATCTTAGATGTGTATATTCATATATTTCATTAAATTTGGGAAGTTTTTGGCCACTATTTCTCTGAATATTCTCTTTGCTCCTTTCTCCTTTTCTTCTCCAACTGCAACTCCGACAATGCATACATTAGTACACTTGATGGTGTCCCACAGGTTCCCAGGCTCTGTTCACTTTTCTCTATTCTTTCTTTTTTCTGCTCCTCAGACTGGATGATTTCAATTATCCTATCTTCAAGTTCACTGATTCTTTCTTTAGCCAGCTCCAATCTGCTGTTGATCCCCTCCAGGGAAATTTTAAATTTCTGTTACAATGGTCCACAACAGAACACCTATTTGGTTCTGTTGTGGTTCTTTTTCATAATTTCCATCTCTCCATTGATAGTCTATCATTTTCCTAATTTCATCTAGTTCTTTGTCCATGTTTTCCTTTAGCTCTTTAAGTATATTTAGGACCATTCTTTTAAAGTCTTTGCCTGGTATGTCCCAGGTCTGGTCCTCCTCATTGATGGTTTCTAATGCTTTAATCTTTTCCTTTGCCTGGGCCATCGCATCCTGATTCTTTGTATGTTCTGTAATCTTTTGTTGAAATCTGAACATTTTGATATTTTAACATGTCACTGCTGGATTTTACACTCTTGAGGCACCTGTTCCTTCAGCTTGCATCCAGCTAATGTTACAACAGAGCTTTCTTTGAAGGTCAGGAGCTAACAAAAAAAAAGAAGAAAAAGGGAAAAAATAAAACACCTTTTCCAGTCTTTGCGGATTGACCTATGCCAGTGCTCTCTTTTAAGGCTTAGCCATATGTATTAGTCAGTCAAAGAGGTGCTGATGCAAAGTACCAGAAATCTGTTGGCTTTTATAAAAGGTATTTATTTGGGGTAGAAGCTTACAGTCACAAGGCAATAAAGTGTAAGTTACTTCCCTCACCAAAGTCTGTTGCCATGTGTTGGAGCAAAATGGCTGCCAGTCTCTGAGAGGGTTCAGCCTCCCTCTTCCTCCTAAGGCTTCCTGGTCCCAGTTGCTTCAGGCTTTGTCTCTCTCCCAGGGTTCGTTTCTCCCCAAGCTCAGCTGCTCTGGTCTCTCCACAAGGTCAGCTGTAGACTATCAGGCTCTCTCTCTTCCCAGGGCCTCTGCCGTGTCTATGGAGCTGTCTCTGTTCCTCCCATGTTCTTCTCTTGTGTGTTTACTTCCCAGGGTTCCAGTGGCAAAAAACTCCAGCATCCAAAACTCTCCAACCCTCTCCGCTGCCATGTCGTTTTCTCTGTGAGTCCCCACCCACCAAGGGGGCGGGGACTCAGCATCCTACTGGCACAGCCCAATCAAAGCCCTAATCACAATTTAATCAAATAAAAGTGTAACCTTGGCGTCTAATACAATCTAATATGCCCAGAGGAACAGACCAGTTCACAAACATAATCCAATATCTATTTTTGGAATTCACAAACAATATCAAACTGTTATACCATACAATGAGTTTAGAAAATACTCCAGGCCAAAGCAGAGGGGCCTCCCTGATCCTTTGTATGCAAGCGTCTTGTCTTGGGCATGCACATGCAGCCCTAGGAATTCCCCGTTTGCACAGGTCCAACTGCCCCTCTTCCCTAGGAAAGAGTTTCTTCACGGTCCAGAACACTGCATTATCTGTCCTACAGCCAGCAATACCTTGCCCCTGGCAGCATGACTTGACTGCTCTCCCACAGCATTCTGTAAGAGAGCTCAGTGAACGGCCTTCTACACGCAGGACAAGTTCTGAGATGGCAAGTCCCTCAGGCCACCACCAGACAGAATGGGCCAAGCATGTATGTTCCCAATATGTTACGCAGCTCCTTCTGGAACCGTGACCAGGGATCCACACTGGGAGTGCTAGTGGCTCCACACTGAGCTGGTGAGGGGATGGGGGTGGGGCCAGACAGGGCACCCTGAGATCCTCCTGCTCTGAAGTAGCCTTTCTCTTGATTCAGTGCTCATCCTGTTACTGCAAG
>JAQZBX010101143.1:0-11287 GCA_029593785.1 Cabassous unicinctus | reverse complement strand
GCATTGTTATTCAATTCCCTGAGATGCTGTTACATTTTTTTCCATTCTTTTCTCTTTCTATTCTCCTGTCTTTTCCAGTTCAGATGTTCTGTCTTCAAAATCACTAATTTTGTCTTCAGGCATTTCAGATCTGCTCTTATGTACCTCTAATGTATTTTAAATCTCATCCATCATGTCTTTCATTCCCATAAGGTCTGTTACTTTTCTTTGCAGACTTTCAAATTGTTCTTTATGCTCTCTCAGTGTCTTCTTAATAAGCTTTATTTCTTTAGTCATATTTTCTTTAAATTCTTTGAAGTGATTTAGGGGAGTTGTGTGATTATCACTGATTAATTGTATTAAATCCTGTATCTCTTCAGGATATTTGGTTTGTTGTTTTGGCTGGGCCATCTCTTTCTGTTTCCTAGTATGGCTTATAGTCTTTTGCTGATGTTTAGGCATCTGAATATGTTGGTGTATTTACTCTGATGGCTAATTTCTCTCCCTTGCCTATTGTTTTTTCCCCCACAGCTCTTCTTTGATATTTGGTTCAACTTATTCTCAGTCTTTAAAAATTTCCCAACTCTAGTTTTCAAAATTAGGCCAGGGACTCACTAGTGGGGTGCAGATTTTCTCCCAGGGGTTGGATACAGAGAGCGAGAGCAATCCCTGCAGTTTCCAGACCAGCCAGCAGATGGCACCAGTCAGTGACCTTTTCCATGGAGGTGTTTCAGTCTGGTCTCTCCTGTGTTCCTGTGTTGAATCTCCATATCAGAGATTCAAAGTGGGCTCTGTTGACCGAATTTGCTGAAGAAAAGCACACTGACCTCACCTCCCTTTTCCCTCGAAACAGCTGACTGGGAGGAAGGTGTCTGTTCCACTTTCAGTCAACTAAAGTGAAGCAGGAGTTTTACCCCAGCTTAATATCTTGGGGGTGGGGGAGGGGAGCACTTTCCAGCTACCACAGGGGCTTGGTAACTCACATTTGTCTTTTTGGCTTCTTCGCCTCTCTGTTCCTTGCCCTCCTGGGGGTTGTGTGGCCCTGTCCTTGTCTGCTTACCTTCAAAGCAGGTCCCTTGGACAGGTTTTTACTTTTTCCCCATTGTTTTTTGTGAGAGCATTCAGCTCTGCCTGTCAGCTCATCAACATCTTCTCACAATCCTCCTGTATGTAGACTTTTTAGTAAGGTTTATTGTAAATGTTGATGATAATACATTATTGTGATTTATAAATATGATTGTGGCTGACAGGGGTATTCTGTGGGTGTAATATTTCACTTGAAAGGAAGCTAGAGAATAATGTAGAGACTGTATAGCATAGTGATTTTTGCGGTGAATGAAGGTTGTGGTTAATAGTATAAGAATGTTCTTTCTTTACAAAGTGTTTAGTATATGGTGAATCATGGGGAATTTACAAATAATGTAACTTATGGATTATAGTTAACAGTAATATTGTAATATTTTTTCAGCAATGGTAAAGAAGATATGTCAATTCTAAGGGATAATAATAGGGAAGTATAAGAGGATATGGGATTTTTCCTTTTGTAGTAACGAAAACATTCTATAATTGACTGAGGTGATGACAGCACAACTCTGTGATGAATTTGAGAACCACTGAGTGTACACTTTGAATGGATTGTACAAGACATGGGACATGAATTCTGTGGTGGAAGATGGACTGTGGTTAACAGAACAAATATGAGAACATTCCCTCATGAACTATAACAAGTATACAATATTAATACAGGGTGTCATTAACCAGTGGGTTGGGGGAAAATGCACCAACTGTTAATATATGGGCTATGGTTAGTAATGTTTTGATAGTGCTCTTTCATAATTTGTAACAATTGTTTCACAACAATGCAAGGTATTGGTAGTGGGGTAATGTATAGAAGCCCTGTATGATGATATGCATGTTTGTTTTTTAAGTTCACAACTTATACTCTACATTTATTGTTTATGGGTGTTCACGTATGAATGATAAACTTCAATATTAAAAAAAGTTAAAAAAAAGAATATGTAAAGAAATCTTTGAACTTGAAAACCAAAATACATATAACACAACTTAAAAATAGGCAAGAGACAAGAATAGACAGACATTCCACCAAAGAAGATATATAAATGGCCAAAAAGCACATGAAAAGATGCTCAGCATCATTATCCATTAGGAAAATGCAAATCAAAACCACAATGAGATACCAGATGGCTACTCTTAAAATAAAAAGTTAAAAAATAAAAACAGAAAATTACAAGTGTTGGAGAGAATGTGGGGAAATAGGAACACTCATTCATTTCTAGTGGGAATGTAAAATGATGCAACCTCTGTGGAAGCCAGTTTAGTGGTTCCTCAAAAAGTTAATATAGAATTACCATATGTCCTGGCAATCTCTGTAGTAGGTATATACCCAAAAGAATTAAAAGCAGGGGCACAAACAGATACTTTCCCACTGATGTTCATAGCAGCATTATTCACAATTACCAAAAGATGGAAGCAACCCAAGAGTCCTTCAAATTATGAATGGATAAACAAAACGTGGTATATACACACAATGGAATATTATTCAGCCATAAAATGGAATGAAGTTTTAATACATGTGAAAACATGGATGAACCTCACACACATAATTTTGAGTAAAATAAGGCAGACACAAAATGACAAAAATTGTATGATTTCACTTATATGAAGAATTAAACTCATAGACTCTAGAGTATATTTGCCAGGAGACTGGGTGGGCATAAGATTTAAAGCTTTAAATATAGAGTTCCTATTTGGAATGAGGCAAATGTTTTGGTAATGGGTGGTGGTGGTAATAGCACATTGTGAACAAAATTAGCAGTGAAATCTGAAAGGTTAAAAGGGGGAAATGTTAGATTGTATATATGTTATTAGAATAAAAATTTTAAAGACCTCCATGGAACTGCACATCAAAACAGTGAACCTAAGTTAAACCATGGTTAATAGTGCCGTTATAAAAAGTGTATTTTCATCAATTTTATCCAATATATCACACCAATTCCATGTGTTAATAATATGATGGCATATGGAATCCAGTATTTTATGCATGATTGTTCTGTAAACTCAAAATTCTCTAATAAAAAAAGTTTTGGTAATGGATGGTGGTGTTGGTAACATAATATTGTGAATGTAATTAATTAGCACTGAAGTGTACATGATAATAGGTAAAATGGGAAAATTAGTGTTGTGTACATATATGCTACCACAATAAAATTTAGAACCCTCTCCCCCCAAAAATATCATTGGCAAAAAACTTGAATAGACATTTCTGCAAAGAAGATATAAAAATGACCAACAAACCCATGGCAAGATGCTCAACCTCTTTAGTCATTAAGGAAATACAAAGGAAAACTAAAATAAGATACTAGTTCACATTCAATAAGATGGGTATTATAAGAAATGGAAAATAACATTTGTTGGAAGAATGTGTAAACATTGGAACTCTTGTGCATTGCTGTTGGGAATGTAAACTACTGCAGCCAATATGGAAAACAGTGGTGGTTCCTCAAAAAGTTAAATAGAATTACCATATAATTCAGAAATTCCATCTATAGATATATACACCAAAGAATTTAAAGCAGGGCCTCAGATAATTGTATGCCAATGTTAATAGCAGCAGTGTTCACAAGAGCCAAAAGGTGCAAACAATCCATAAGTCTATCAACAGATGGATAAACAAAATGTAGTTTATACATACAATGGAATATTATTCAGTGCTAAAAAGGAATGAAATTCTGATGTATGAGACCTGAATCTTGAAAACATTGTTGATTAAATAAACCTGATTGAAAATGAAAAATAATATATGATTCTGCTTAAATAAGGTATCTAAAAATAGGTGAATTCATGGAAACAAAATAGAATTGTGCTTACCAGGGTATGGGGAGAGGAGGAATGGGAGTTATTGCTTACAGGATAGAGAATTTCTTGTTGGGATGATGAAAATATTCCATAAATAGTAGTGATTATACAACATCATGAATATACTTAACACCACTGAATTGTAAACTTAAAAACAGACAACATGTTAAATTTTGTTATGTATATATTACCACAATTTTAAAACATTTCAAAAAAAGTTAATGGCTTAAAAAACAATGACTTCTTAATTCTCTATGGATAGACTGGGTGGTTCTTCTGCTCTACCTGGCACTGGCTGGGGTCTCTCTTTCAGCTAGCTGCATTTTATGCGACAGGGTTGGAAGGTCTAAGAAATCTTTACTCACATGTATGCCATCATGGGCTTCACCATGGCCAGCTTTAATTTCTTCACAGCACGGTGGTCTCATACAGGATAACTTTTTTCATGATGGTTAGCTTCAGGAGGGAAAGTGGAAACTGTCACACTTCAGAAAGGCTAGGCCTGAAACTTATGCCATATTCTGCTGGCCAAAGCAAGTGGCAAGGCCAACCTAGATTCAAAGTGATGGGGAAAAGAATCTACCTTTTTATGAAAAAAGTGATGGGGGGGGAAGTAATTTGATAGTGCTCATCTGCCTTCACACTAACCAGACAAGGGCTATACTTATAAATCACCATCAATCAAAGAGATGATATGAGGTTTGGGGAACTGGAGAGTTCACAGATTGGGAGATTTTTGAAAGCAGGAGTGTTGAGGGACTGACTTTCAATCATAGAAGTGTGGTCATTGGAGTGAGGCTGTAGATCAAAGAGAAAACTGTTGACTGGTTTTTAGAAATTTGGAACCATCAGATTGGCTGATCTTCGTAAGTATGTGTGTAATGATAAGTTTCAGATCAATTGTTATCAATACCTCTGATCAATCATTTCTGATTGTTACTAATTCATGGCTTGAGACTATGGCCAAGAAACAGTTTTAGACTTTCTTAAATTTGGACAATAGGAACATTTCATTCTCATCAGCTACAGTATTATTTTTAAAAATATTTTCATTAGTTTAGGTTTTATTCTTAAAGATTTTCCACAGCTATTGGACTGTCTCCAATAAGTACTAATTAACTTTAATTTTTTATTGAGACATCTGGAGCAGTTAGAAAATGTCTTTGCTTTCACAGCAGATTTAAATAAAGAACCTTAAAGGCATATCTATATATGGGCGTTAACTCCTAAACCTCTAACAAGATGGCATGCTTATGTCAGGATCGAATAGAATGAAATATTGATAATAATATTTACCATGGAGAATTGAGAAGTTACAGCATATAAGTTCAAAGCGTATCTTATTATTAAGATATGAACCATCATTAAATATCATATTAGGTATCATCAGTGTTAAACATCAGACAAATCAGAATGAAGCACACTTAAAAGGCTGAACTTCATGAAAATCATTGTTAGGAAAGGGAAGTAAGGTGGCAGGATTCAGGCTGGAGCATTAGACAATTATATGAAGTGCAGACAATATAATGGCTTTACAGTTTACTGGCACTGTAACTGAAAGAATTGGGTATTATAAAATTTTTGCTACTGGGTTATGTTAGTTTGGTATGATTAGAGACAATTATAAAATGATATAGGGAAAACTGGCCGCTGATTTGATAAAAAATAAAAGAATAATCAAGAGAGGAATCAATTAATTTAGACAATGTTTATTTCATACATTTACTGCTACAGTCCATCAAGAATTTTCTTGTTTTGATGTTACAACAATTCAGCAAGTAAAAAAACAAGTTTCTTTGAAAAAATAATTTTATTCCTAGTGCTTAGGCTTTTAACATGTAAATATACTGCACAAAAACCATCCACTCACAAATTGCTGTATGCATTATTTCTGAAACACATAACATTTATAAAAGTATATCTCTAAATTGGTTAAGTTTTCATTCCTAAATTAACGGAAAACCTCAACTTAACTTGCTTATACAATTCATTAGCTAACGTCATAAAAAGTTTCTAAATATTGGAGTTTAAGGATTGGGAAATTCTGACATTATTGTTTATCTATGTTCTTTGCATTTTTCTGTTCTTCTACCCTTAGGGTAATAAGACACAATGAAGCACCATGTCCAAACTAGGCAGTAGTAGCCTATGTTTATATCATCAATAAGACAACTTTTTTTTTATGTTCTTCAGAATACTTTCCAAAGATATCATTGGCCAGATTCAGGTTACATGTCCACCATAAACCAATCACCGATAAGAACAAGATTGCTCAGACAAAGGATTGGCAAAATTATTTTGTAAAGGGTCAGAGAGTAAATATGTTGGGCTTTGTGGGCCATATGGTCTCTCTTACAATTACTTAAGTCTGCTGTTGTGGCAGGAAGGCAAAAATTGTTTTTGTATTAGTGTTCTAATAAAATTTTATTTATGGATACAAATTTGAAATTGATATACTTTTCATGTCACAAAGTATTGTTATTCTTTACTTTTTTCCAACTATTTTAAACAGAAAAATCATTCTTAGTTTGCAGGCTACAAAAATAGGCAGTGGTCTAGATATGGTCTGTGGGTTGTTAGTTTGTCAACCCCTGATTTAACTAATTGGAATTTGTCCCTGAATCACTGTAGGGAGAAATGGACAACCAAACCAAATCAAGGCACTACCAGCAATAAAATGGGGGATGAATGCTAGGTAGCTAATCATTATTTTGCAGCATAATTTAGTAAATAACAGAAATTATAGTAATCATAATATTTAACATTAAGCTCTTCTTGTGTCCCAGACACTGTTCTAAGTGCTTTAAAAATATTAACTCATTTATGCCTCAAAACAATCCCAAGATTTTGTTACTATCATTACTCTTTCACAGAAAAGGAAACCAGGTACAGCAATATTAAGTGCTTTAAAAATATTAACTCATTTATGCTTCAAAACAATCCTAATATTTTGTTACTATCATTACTCTTTTATAGAAAAGGAATTGACGCAAGAGAAGTTAAGTGGCATGCTGGAATTTGAGCCAGATAGTAGGAGTCCAGAGTCTACACTCTTGACTATATGCCATGTTGCCTCTACAGGAAGAAAAAGGTAGTGAAGCTATTTTTTTACACAGCACTGTTTGTTTTTATTGTGTAGAGTGCAATAAATACTAGTTTTAGCTGCTTTTGCTATAAATAAATGTGTCCCTAATGCAAAGTTTTGCTGATCATGAGGCAGTTGAATATTTCACAAAAACACTTTTAGTTTCTTTTTACAGGGTTAGTCAGGAACAATGCCCATATAAATTTACAAGTGCCAATAAACAGGAGAAAAAGATGCATTCTAATTTTAAAAGAATATTGCACATAAAATGCATATTACTTTAACAGGAGTTACTGCTGAGGTTTAATATGAAACAAATTCATATACATAATGAGTTACTAAAATAAGGTTACATATTTCCTAAATATAACTATGGATGGGTTCCACATGCCTATGAAATATACACAATTTATGTTTTATAGTACATTCACATACATAGGTCCCACATACTAAAGGAATCTTCACCTGTGTTTAAAACTGTTGCCTAATTATTCAGTTTATCTGTGCTTTTTAAAAAGCTTCATATATCTAGACATTATGAGCTTTCTCTAAAAACAAACTTGGAATCAATCTTCTAGCATAATTGTTTCCCTCAGTACAAATTACCTTGAAATTTTTGTTAGAAAGCATTCACATAGTTCAAATATCTACAAAGGTTTTATCCCAGTATCAATGATCTTAAAGTCAATGAAACATCATTCCTTGATAAAAGTTTCTATATTTGTCACAATCTCCACATTTGTCCCCTTGTATTCTCTAATATATGAGTCTGCCTTATCTATAAAGATTTCTGAATATGTAGGATACTGACAGGAGTGACTTGCCCATGTGAGCTCTTGGATGTTTAGCAATGGCTGGCCTCACAGGAAATTTTCTACCATTGGTTTTACTCATAGGATTTCTCTCCTGTGTGATTTCTGTCATGTAATAAGGCTTGATTTCTGAAAAAAGGGTTTCCCTTATAGCTTTACATTTGTAATGTTTCTGCAATCTGTGTTGTCTGATACTTAGCAAAGTCTGACATATAGTAACATTTCTCCTTCTTTAGAAATTCACAGAATTTCTTCTTGTGTGTTTGCTGATATACCATGAGGAAATATTATGCCTGAAAATTCCCCCAGATTGAATACATTGTTAAGATTTCTCTCTTGTTGAAATTATTTGATTATTCTGAAGGATGATTTCAGACACAAGAATTTCCCAAGCCATACTATTTATAAGCCTTTTTCCACTGTGTGTGTCTTTTGATGTGCAGTGAGTTTTGACTTCTGGATAAAGGTTTTCTCACACTCCTGACATTCATAAGGTTTCTCCCCTGTGTGTTTTCTCTGATGTATGACAAAATGTGACTTCTGAGAGAAGGATTTCCCACATTCATTACACTCATAAGGTTTCTCTCCTGTGTGAGTCCTCTGATGTAATCTAAGGACTGAATTCACAGAGAAAGATTTACCGCATTCATGACATACATAGGGCTTTTCTCCTGTGTGTTTTCTCTCATGTTTGGTGAGGTCTGATTTATAGTAAAAGTGCTTTCCACATTTATTACATTCAAAGGGTTTCTCCCCTGTGTGAGTTCGCTGATGTACTGTGAGGGCTGACTTCTGGTAGAAGGATTTCCTACATTCCTTACATTCATAGGGTTTCTCTCCTGTATGAGTTCTCTGATGGGTTTTGAGGTGTGAATTCCTAGAGAAGAATTTACCACATTCCTTACATTTATAGGGTTTCTCCCCTGTGTGTGTTCTCTGATGTACTGTGAGGTGTGACTTCTGGGAAAAGAATTTCCCACATTCTTTGCATTCATAGGGTTTCTCTCCTGTGTGTGTTTTCTGATGTACCATTAGGTATGCCTTCACATAGAAAAACTTCCCACATTCATTACATTCAAATGGTTTCTCCCCTGTGTGTGTTTTTTGATGTTCTATGAGGTGTGGCTTCTGGTAGAAGGCTTTCTCACATTGATTACACTCATAGGGTTTCTCACCTATATGAGTTCTCAGATGTCTACTGAGAGATGAGAGGTGGTAGAAGATTTTCTTACATTCTTTACATTCATAGGTTTTCTCTCTGGTGTGAGTTTTCTGATGTATTGTGAGGTCTTCATTCCTAGAGAAAGATTTTTCACATTTGCTACATTTGTACTGTTTGTCCTTTGAATGTGTATGATGATGTACTATGAGGGCAGACTTCTGGCAGAAGGACTTTCCACACTCATTGCATTCATAGGTTTTTTCTTTGGTATGAGTTTTCTGTTGTTTTGTAACTTCTCCATTCCTAGAAAAAAATTTCCCAAATTTATTACATTTATAAGGCTTTCTTTTCCAATCAGCTGTGCATATTTTCTGAATAACTCTGAGGACTGATTTCTAGAGATCTCCCCATATTCATTAGATTTATAGTGTTTCTCCACTGTGTATGCTCTCTGAAGTACACTGTGGTTAAACATTTGGGAGAATGAATCCTCACTATATTATATTCAGGGTCTCTCAAATGCCTGAACATTACTTTGTGTAATAAAGCCTTCCTTACTGTAGTATTTAGAAGAGCCAAAAGAATGCTTCCAAGTTTGAATCTCCTGATCCTAGGTAAGATCTCGATTATGAAAAAGGGCATTCACACTTGGATTACATTCTTTGGGATTCCCTCCATTATGAGTTTTCTCACATTTAGCATTAACTAATGCTATTGAAATTCCAGTACCCCCATCAGAACTATTTCTTGCAAAGCTTTCATTTTAAAAATGAATTATTGAACTTGCCTCGACTTTGCAGCTTGGCTTTCCTGGTACCTTACTCCTAGGTCATCAATATTCCATAGATCTTCTACAAAGGAATAAAAAAATTAATAATGTATAAATTATTATGGTTACAGTAAAATATCCCCAAATAAAGGAAATCAAAAGTGCAAATTTCTTGTATCCCATTGGTTTGGTAAATATATTTTAAAAACACTAAAAAACTGCTGTAGGAGACAAGGAAAGAAACCTGTTTATAAGTCTAAGTACCTCTGATACTTTACAAATCTGACCTTCAAAACTTTAAGGGGAAAATTAAGATAAAATATAAAAACCAGGGAGCAGAGAACAAAGGCTATTCAAAGACTTGATGACCAGGAATGTTGGACTCATAGTGAATGCTGTGAGCCCATTAAGGACAATGAACAGTAAATAGGGTGAAAAGAAAAATTACTAGAAAATTGTGTGGATAAGAAATAACAGGGAAAAGATTATATTGGATGTCGGAGCTAAAGTATAGGTCTTTATCCCCTCAATCTTAGATTACTATGCTAGGATTACTAGTAGTTAGTAAACTATAAAATTCCACTTTACCCATCAAAATCAATCTAAATGACAACACTAAAGTGACTTTCTCTGAACATTAATTTTCTCACATTTAAAGTAATAGTTCTATAGGTTAATCTTTTACTGTCTTTCTAGTTGGCTTAGTTTTCACTAGTTCAGGGGAACCCAGGAACACATAAGTCCAAAAAAAAATTTTAAAAACAAAGCAAAGAGCAAGCCCATCCACACAAAAAGGTTGAGGTCACTGTGGTTTTACCAGAGTTTTTGAATCCTGAACCTATCCTGACCATCAAATACTACATTTCCAGGCTTCCAAGGAAGATGGCAGAGTAGGAAGCTCTGGGACTCAGTTCTTTCACCAGTTCTTCCTGTTGAATAAGAAGGGACTGAGACAACTGTTCCGGGGCTCTAGAGGCCAGAAGAACACTGTACAGGATCCAGGGAAAAGTGGGGAAAATAGGCTGATAAACTGTAGTGGAGAAAGTGAGTCGCTATCTTTGCAAGGTGGCTGCTGGCACACATCCCGAGCTCTCACAGTGGGCCACATTGGTGTCCAGTCCCTGGCTAGCTCCTGGGTGACAGAAAGGGACATAAATATCCTCTTCCCAAGAGCAGAGACCAATCACTGAACACAGCTTTTGATTAGTGAATTCAGTTTGCTGGGTCCTGGCTCTGAGCTAGTTTCATCCTGTACCCAGCAAAGGTGGTGGCAGACATTGTTTCCACTCTGCCCAAAACAGGGGAAGAGGTGGTGTAGTTTTAAAGATGCAGTGCTTCCCTCAGGGGTGCAGGGAACAGTTTGTTGAAGGGCTGCATCTGTTGGGAGGCCAGGAAAGCACAATTTTGGGAAGCCATCAAAGAGGCTTTTAGTGTCCATACAGATCCCCTCCCCAGGGCAATTTGGAGATGGTCTGCACTCCTTTCAAGGGTCCCTGGCTCTGTTTTGACTGGGAAATCTGACTTGGGAAAGTCTTCTCTGGGGTGACCTTCCTCCTAGAGTTTGCCTTCCAGGCAAAATCAGCTAGAGACAATGAAAGTATGGC
>JAQZBX010101142.1:0-11288 GCA_029593785.1 Cabassous unicinctus | reverse complement strand
ACCAAACAGAGTGAGAGACAGAAAGAGTTAGAGAGGGCAAAGATTTGACATAAACAAAGTCATACTTCTTTGAAACTGATGTAAATAATGTGGATACAACTTAGCATGCTAACCTTTTCCACTGAAGAGGATATAATGTTAATAAAATTTATGTTATATAAAAAGAAATGGGAAAAAATCAAAGATTTTGGAGATGTGTGAGTTTCTGTGTGTATATATGTAAATGAGAATATTTGTAAATGCACACACTAAAATATTCACAACAAAATATGAAAGAAAACTCATTATAGTTGTCCACTTTTTGGCAAGTGGTTGTAATTTTTATTTATATCTACATTCTCCACTACCCATTCCATATTCCCTTTGTCCTCAGCAAGCACCTCAGCTGGTCTTAGTGGGTTGAACCAAAGCTAGATTAGGTTGTTATTTGGAGATTAAGTAAGGTTTAAGGAGTTGGAGGTTATGTTGGTTAAGTTTATGTTTCAACTTAGATAGTATATGGTATCCATTTATTTGTAAACAATGACTCAGTTATTATTTTCGATATATTTCATAGATGGAATTGGCATCTGCAACCAGTTGATCTTAACTAAAGTACATTATACTTACAATGTAGGTAAGCTTGATACACCATTTGAAGGTCTTCATCCAATGAACTGTGGGTCAATATCAGACATAATTATTCCTTAAAATTACATCTTCTATTCTTCCATGAATTTCCAGCCTGAAAATTTTAGATTCAAAAATCCAAGAACCACCTCAGTGGAATTTTCAACCTCTTGTCTGCCTTATGAATTTGAAATCCATAATCAAATGAGCCCATTCCTTATTATAACCTTTATCTTCATCTTCCTATCTCTCTCTCTCTTTCTCTCTATCACTATTACTTTCTGTATCTATCAATCTTCTATATTAGTCCTGTGCAATTACATCAACTTTCCTGTATAGTAATTAATTTAAATCCATGCTAAGACTGGAAAAACATATTTTCAACATAAGAAAATCAATGTTATACAAAGGTATAATTCACTTTCTCCACTTCTCCCCTCCTACCTACCATCTGAACTTAGAAATATTTTCATGGAACTTGCCACCACCCTCTACATTCTCTCATTTTCATCTTGAGCATGCATCCATTTCAATGACCAAGCTCTGAACATTTTTTATCACAGTTTGAGTGAGGTTTTGATTGTCTATTCAAACTTTCAGTCAGACCAATGATATGAAAGTGAGAAGTGATATTTATGCCCTTATTATATATGTGTTAATGCCCTATTCTGTATATTGCTGGCAGTAATTGTAGATTATCACAAGAAGTAATATACTCAGGTGGGCTAAATTATTTAAGACTTCACTTATCCAAACCATAATTCTCTTTCAAGAGCATATCTTAATAAATGTTGAAAGTGAAAGGTTGGAAAAGATACTCCATGCAAACAGTAACCCAAAAAGAACAGGGATAGCTATACTAATATCAGAGAAAACAGACTTTAAATGCAAAAAATTATAAGAGATAAAGAATGCCATTATATATTAATAAAAAGGACAATTCACCAAAAAGAAATAACAGTCATAAATATTTATGCACCTAACCAGGATGGCCCAAAATACATGAAGCAAACTATGGCAAAACTGAAGGAATAAACAGACATCTCTACAATAATAGAGACTTCAACACACACTCAAATCATTAGATAGAAAAACTAGACAGAAGATCAACAAGGAAACAGAGACTTGAACAATATGATAAACAAGCTAGAACTAATAAACATATACAGGACATTGTACCCAAACTCAGCAGGTTATACATTCTTCTCTTGTGCTCATGGATCTTTCTCGAGGATAGACCACACGTTAGCTCATAATAGGTCTCAAAATACATAAAAAGATTTAAATTATACAAAGCACCTTTTCAAATAATAAGAGAATGAAACTGGAGATCTCCTAAATACTCCTAAATAATCAGTGAGTCAAAGAAGAAATTGTAAGTGGAATTAGTAAATATATTGAGAAAAAAGAAAAGGAGAACACAACTTATCAAAACTTATCAGATACAGCGAAGAGAGTTCTGAGAGGGAAATCTATAACCCTAAATGCCTATATTAAAAAAGAAGAAAAAAGCTAAAATCAAAAGATCTAACTGAAGAACTGGAAAGACTAGAAAAAGAACAGCAAACCATTCTGAAAGTAATCAGAAGGAAGGAAATAAAAAAGATTAAAGCAGAAATAAATGAAATTGAAAACAATAAGAACAACAAAAAAGGCAAAAAACCAACAAAACTAAAAGTTGATTCTTCTTTGAGATCAATAAATTTGAAAGTCCCTAGCTAGAGAAACAAAAAAAGAGAGAAGATGCAAATAAATAAAATCAGGAATGAAAAGGTTGAAGTAACAACTGATACCAGATAAATAAATAGGATCATAAGAAGATATTATGAGAAACCTTATGCCAACACACTGGACAACCTAGAAGAAATGGATGAAATCCTAGAAATGTATGAACAACCTACCCTGACACTACAATAAATACAAGAATTTAACAAACCAATCACATTTAAAGAGATTGAATCATTCATCAAAAATCTCCCAACAAATAAAAGTCCATGACCAGATGGCTCCACAGGTGAATTTTACCAAGCATTTTGAGAAGAATTAACACCAATACTGTTTAAACACTTTCAAAAAATTGAAGAAGAGGGAAAGTTATCCAACACATTTTATCAAGTCAACATCACTTTAATATCAAAGTCAGATAAAGATACTACAAGAAAAGAAAATTACAGACCAATTTCTCTAATGAACAAAAATGCAAAAATTCTAAACAAATTACTTGCCAACAGAGTTCAACAGTATATCAAGCATATTATAAATCATAACCAAGTGGGATATATTCCTGGTAAGCAAGGGTGGTTCAACATAAGAAAATCAAATAACATAATACATCACATTCACAAATAGAAGTTTAAAAAAAAGACACAATCAATGGACCAATGAAGGAAAGGCATTCAACAAAATCCACCATCCTTTTTTGATAAAAACATTTTGAAACACAGGAATAGAAGTAAAATTCCTCAATATGATAAAAGGCATATATGGAAAATCTATAGCCAACATCGAACTCAACAGGGAAAGTTTAAAGTTTTCTCCCTAAATTCAGGAACAAGACAAGTAAGCCCACAATCACGATTGTTATTCAACATTGTGCTAGGTGCTCTAACTAGAGCAATTATAGAAGGGAAAAACAAACAAACAAACATCCAACCAGGAAACGAGGAAGTAAAATACTCACTATTTGTGCATGACATGATCCCATATTTTAGAAAATTCTCAAATCTCTAGGACAAAGCTACTTGAGCTAACGAGATCAGCAAAGCGGCAGGATATAAGATCAACATGCAAAAATCGGTAATGTTTCTGTACACTAGTGTTGAACAATCTGAGGAGGAAATCAGGGGAAAAATCCATTTACAATAACAGTAAAAAGACTCAAAGACCTAGGAATCAATTTAACCAAAGAAGTAAAAGATCTACATGCAGAAAACTACAAACAATGATAAAAGATATCAATGAAGGCATAAACAAATGGAAAGACAGTTTGTGTTCATGAATTGGAAAACTAAATATCATGAAGATCTCAATCCTAATCAAATTGATTTATAGATTCAGTGCAATACCATTCAAAATACTGACAGTCTACTTTAAAGAAATAGAAAAGGCAACTACCAAATTCATTTGGAAGAGAAAGTTCACCCAAACAGCCAAAAGCATTATAAAAAAAAAAAAAAGAGCGATGTAGAAGGAATTTTCCTGCCTGACTTTGAAACATATTACAAAGCTACAGAAGTTAAAACAGCATGGTACTGGCATAAATATAGACACATTGATCAGTGAAATAGAATTGAGAGTCCAGAAATAAGCCCTCACATCTTAAGCCAACTTCTTTTTGACAAATTTACCAAAGTCATGTTAACGGGACAAAACAGTCTCTTCAACAAATGGTGCTGGGGGAACTGGATATCAACAACCAAAAGATTGAAAGAAAACCCCTACCTTACTCCCTATACAAGAATCAACTCAAAATGGATCAAACACCTAAATATAAAAGCCAGGACCATAAAACTACTAGAAGAAAATGTAGAGAAACATCTTAAAGACCTTGTGGTAGGTGGTGGTTTCTTGGACCTTATGTCCAAAGCAGAAACTATAAAAGAAAAAACAGATAAATGGAACCTCCTCAAAATGAAACACTTTTGCACCTCAAAGGACTTTGTCAAAAGGGTGAAAAGGCAACCAACTCAATAAGAAAAAATATATGGCAATCACATATCTGATAAGGGTTAAATATCCATGATATATAAAGAGATGCTACAACTCAACAATAAAAAGATTAAAAATCCAATTTAAAAATGGGCAAAAGAGTGAATAGACATTTGTCCAAAGAAAAATGCAAATGGCAAATATGCATTTGCATATTTGAAAAAGGGAACAATGGAAATTGTTCAACTTTACTAGAGATTAGGTAAATGCAAATCAAAGGTACAATGAGATATCATTTCACACCTGTTAGAATGGCCACTATTAAAAAGACAGAGAACTACAAATGTTGGAGAGGATGTGGAGATGCAGGAAAGCTTATTAACTGTAACCCTTGGCCAATTTGATGTAATTATGAATTCCAAAAATATAATTGGATCATGCTTGTAAACTGATCTGTTAATCTGGGCATGATTAGGTTATGATTAGGGTGTTGAGCCCCACCCCTTGGTGGGTGGGGAATCAAATAAAAAAGGCATGGCAAGAACAGTTTTGAGTAGCAGTCTTTTGAAAAGCAGCTTTGATGTTGGAAAGAAGGCCCCAGGAGAAGAGAAGCGAAATGTTCGCCTGATCGCCTACAGCTGACCTTGTGGAGGAAACAGGAGCTAAGCCTGGAGAGAAACGCAGCCCCAGGAAGAGAGGAACCCAAGAAGCCTGAACCCTGGGCAAATGTTGACAGCTGTCTTGCTCCAACACATGACAATGGACTTTGGTGAGGGAAGAAATTTATGCTTTATGGCCTGGTAACTGTGGACTTCTACCCCAAATAAGTACCCTTTATAACGACCAACCCATTTTTGGTATTTCACATTAGCACCCCTTTGGCTGACTAATATATTCACTGTTGGTGGGAATGTAGAATGGTACAGCCACTGTAGAGGACTGTTTGGCAGTTCCTAAGTAATTTGAATATAAACTTGCAATATGATCTGGCAATACCAACTCTAGGTATATAAACAGAAGAACTGAGAGCAGTGACATGAATAGACATCTGGATACCGATGTTCACAGCACTGTTATTCACAATTGCCAGAGGTTGGGAACAACTCAGGTGTTCATCAACACACGAATGAATAAACAAATTGTGGTGCATTCACATGATAGTATATTATGCATATGTAAGAAGAAATTAAATCATGAGACACATGACTACATGGATGATCCTGGAAGACATTATGTTATGTGAAGCAAGCCAGACAGAAAAGAACAAATATTGTATTATTGTGCTACTGTGAACTAAATATATTGTGTAATCTCATGGAGTTACTAATTTGAATATGGGTCAACAGAAAATAGAATGAGGTAAGAGCAGGGGTCCTTATCAAGGAGTTCTCGTGAGCTTGAAATGAAATTCAAAAAAAAAAAATTATCCCTGTGGGGACCTGTTGGTGCGGGTGTGATATATTTATTAATTAATATACAGTATAGGGTGGACTTAGTAACGGGGCCATGGTTTTCATCTGACTGGCAAAAGGGTCCATGGAACAAAAAAGTTAAGAACCCCTGGGTCAGAGAATGGAAACCTGAAGGTTAACTTGTTCAGAATTGGTACAAAGAATGTGTGTTAATCTTTGGAAATGAATAGTAAAGGTAAAAGTCCAACATAATATTAGTTACTAGAAGTATTATTACATGAGTATAAGGGTGGTTTAAAGGGAAAGTCTAAGGTCATGTATATTACTAAAAGGAAAGCTAAAAAATGTAACATGGGACTTTACAGAATAGTAAAACCGTATGTGAAATATAACTAAGGGTGAAATTGCATATATAAGACTGTCTTTCTTTGAAACAGAACAAATGCATGTTACTGCTACAAGATGTTAATATCATATATAAAACACATTACGCTAAGTGAAAGAAACCAGATACAAAGTACTACATATTGTATGAGTCTATTTATATAAAATGTAAATATAAATCAATTTATAAAATGAAATTAGATTAGTGGTTATGTAGGGCTGGGGAAGGATTGCTAAGGGGTGTGGAGTTTTTCTTTTCAGAGTAATGAAATTGTTCTGAAATTTTTTGTGGTGATGAATGCATACTATTGTGCTTATACTAAAAGCCACCGATTGTACACTATGGATAGATTATAATGTATGTGTGACTATATCTCAATAAACCTGCTTAATAAATGAATAAATAATTGTGCAAGAATACTCAGAAATAGCAACAAGTTACAGCAGGGGAGGCACAGAGACATTGAAAGGTAAAGAATTTTCTTGTTTGTTTCTTTGTTACTCTGGTTTTTGTTTATTATTATTATTATTGAAATAATGAAAATGCTCTAATAGTGATTGAAGTGATGAATGAACAATTGTACGATCATACCAAACACCACTGATTGTACACTTTGGATGAATTCTATGCTTTATTAGTATGTATTGATGAAAACTGATATGTTTAAAACATATATATATATATATATATATATATACTTGTTTAAAATTTTTCTGGTTGCAATGTGTGAAAATAATACTGAGGCAAACGTAGCTTTTCAAATATTCTTCCCCTGATGTATGATATTAACAGATTGGTTTATATGTTAACATACCAGTGGAACAAACACACATTTGTAAATGTTATCCTTTTTTCATTTTGTTTATTTTTACTGACATAGTGATATCATTAATAAAAATATTCTGCAACTTAACTTTTTTCATCTTAAAACAGAATGCCTACAATTCTGTAAAAGAAATCCCTCTGAAAAATGTTTTTTCACAAATATATACACTGTAGAACATATAAAAATGGGATCATTTGATCAATGTATTATTTTACTTTTAACTTTTTTCTCATTCTAACCATTTTTATCTTTGATTGAGTGCTCATTTCTCTGAGCAGGTACCTTGCCTTAAAAATAAACTTCCCTTAATATTCTACATGCTTGGGGAATATAGACAAATCATTAAAGATTAATAAATGAATTAATGAATGAATATTTCCACAATAAATAAGTATATCTATGCATACACACAAATATGCTTATGTTCTATTTGCAATTCTTACTCTAGAAAAAGAACTTTTCATTCATTTATATTATATTAAATATTTTCTCTACAAGTTTTTATGATTTTCTTTATACTTATTCTGTTTTCATGATAATTATTCTTTTCACAGTTAAATTTACAACTATTATGACTGAAATAATATTTGCTCATTGATTTCACATGATAATGCTATGATAAAGGTAGTCTATATATTTTTAAATATTTTTTCATTTGCTCACTTAGAGTATGAAATTTTCTTATAAATTCTGGCGCTTTCTTGTTAGACTCCCTTGAGTTTTCAGGATATGTAAGAATAATGTGAGGGGTGACAGAGATACCAATTCTTCAGTTTTAAGACATCATCAATCGTAAAGCATTCCATTATGATGTGTATCACTGAGTAAAAGCAAAGTTGTCATGTAAACTATGAACAATGCTCTATGTCTTCCATTCTGTGCAAAATCTCCACCTAAGAAAAGAAAGGTGTAATGAATTTTACTTTATGCTCATGGAATTATGATGGTTTTCATTTGTCCTTTCTAATATTCATTCAAAGTTTGTTTGTTTTGCTTTCTTACTTCTTTCAAAGATCCTCCCAAGGAATATTGAATATTTCTGAATTTTTTGCTCATGCACAAACATTGGGTTGTTGTTTATCGATGCTCTTGGTCTTTTCAAATTACTGGCTTCTAAAACTCTTTCATCTATTAGTTGAGTTCATTTTCTATTTTGTAAGTTACAATTTGAATTTATTTTTATTTATTTTTAAAATTTGTTTATATTTATTAGGAAAACTGCAAGGTACTATCCTTTAGCCTAGTTGAAAATTGGCTAAATAATTAATTACAATCCTAGAATTTGCCATAGCACTTATTGAAGCTTATGTCTTCACACTCCTAGTGAGCCTATGGAATTTCTTTTGAGTACAGTTTTTTTTTTAAAAATACTGAAAATCATTTTAAATGATATGTCTTGAAAGAAACCAACTGTCAGCCAACAATTTTATGTCTGGCAAGACTCCTTCTTCAAAAATGAGGGGGAGATTAAGACATTCTCAGATAAACAAAAGCTGAGGAAATTCATCACCATTAAAGCTGCCATACAAGGAATGGTAAGATAGGCTTAATAATGAAAGGAAAGGACACTAGACAGTGATTCAAAGCAACATAATAAATAAAGACCTGTGGTAAAGGTAACCATTGGGGAAATTTAAATGCCAGTATTATTGTACTATATTGTTTGGTATGTCAGTTCACTTCTTATATCCCACAAGTGCTAAAATGCAAATGCATATGAAGTAATGCTAAATATATGTCTTTGTACATAAAATGTATGTATGAGGTAATAGGTGTAAAAAATTGGTGGGGGACAAGGGTTATAATGCTAGTATTTGGGCATTCTATTGAAGTTAAGTTGGTATAAAACCAGATATGATTGTTATATATTAGGGATATTAAATTTTAACCCCATAGAAACCACAAGGAAAATAGATAAGGATACATCCAGATAGAAATGAGAAAACACTCAATATGGTACAAGACAAAAAGCAAATAAATATAAAAGTAGAGTTTACAGATGTGAGGGACAAAAAGGGTAAAAAGACTTAAAGAACGCTAAATAGTAAAATGGCAGAAAAAAGTCCCAAATTATTAGGAGTGACATTAAATAAAAATGGATTAAACATTCCAGTAAAAAGGCAGACATTTGCAAAATGGATAAAGATGCAAGGCCCAACTATATGTTGTTTGCAAGAGACTCACCTTAAATTCAAAGGTACAAGTAGACTGAGAATGAAAGGGGAAATAATATACACTATGCAAGTAGTAATCTACGGAGAGCTGAAGTGGCTATAATAATATCAAATAAAATAGACTCTAAGTCAAAACAAATATGCAGGACAAAGATGGTCATTATACACTGATAAAGGGGAGTATTAACCAGGTAGATGAAATAATGATAAATATATATGCACCTAACAGAAGATCCACATAATATCTGAAGAAAATACTGACAAATTGGAATGGAGAAATGGATGCTTCTGCATTAATAGTAGGAGACTTTAATATACCACTCTTAATAATGGGTAGAACAACTCTTCAAAAGATCAATGATGAAGTATAGGACTTGAATGATACATTAAAACAACTTGACCTAAAGACAAATACACAACACTGCACCCAACAAAATCTGGGTATATGTTCTTCTTGTGAGCACGTGGATCATTCTGTAGGATAGACAATATGTTGGGTCACAAAGCAAGTCTCAATAAAATAATATAAAAATATTGTAATCATGCCATGTATATTCACTGATCACAACTGAATGAAGCTAAATTTCAATATCTGAGGGAGAAATGGGAAATTCAAAAATAAGTGTAAATTAAACAGCATACACGTAAAAATACTAATGGGGTAAAGAGGAAATCCGTAGCAAAAGTATGAAATATCTTGAGGTGAATGAAAATAAAAACACAACATTCCAAAACATATGGGATGCAGGGAAGGCAGTGCTGATAGAGAAATATATAGCTCTAAATGCTAACATTAAAAAAAAGAAAGACTTCAAATTAGAGATCTATCCTCTAAACTGGAAGAATTAGAAAAAGAAGAGTAAACTAAACAGTAAGTGAGCATAAGGGAGGGAATAAGAAATATTAGAGCCCAGATAAATCAAGTAACAACAACAACAAAAACATAATAAGATTGATAAAAGCAAAAGTTGGTTCATTGAAAAGACAAAGAAAACTTAAAAAACTTCAACAAGACAGACAATGAAATAAAGATAGTAGGCAAATAAGAAAAATTAGAAATAGAAAGGGAGTCTTTTCTATCAACCTGCTGAAATGAAAAGGACATAAGAGTTTACTTTGACCAATTCTATGCCACCAAATTAGATAAGTTAGATGAAACGGACAAATTCTTAGAAACACACAAACTGTCTACATTGACCCAAGAAGAAATAGAAGATCTCAATAAACAAATTACTAGTAAAGAGATTAAATCTGTAATCAAACACCCAGGTCCTATATAAGGGGGGATAGCTCCAGAGATCGATGCCTTATCAGTGGACTATATTTGGAATCTGTGCTCCTGAGAGTGACAGAGTTGGACTGAAATAAGTCCTCGCTCACATGGTACACCAGTCCCTTCTATTCAAATCTATATGTGGTGTTGGAGTTTGTAGGTGTACTTCCAGAGAATGGAGCCTTTGGTCTGCCCATGTGCCAGCTGTGCCTGGAATATCGGTGGAGCTGCAACTCCTACTCTACAGTTCAATGGACTCACCCAAGTCACCTGGCGAGGAGATGATGATGGACAACGGGCATCCCAGGGAATGAAGAGAGTCTGCAGCTGCAGGCAGGATAATCCCATCCATCTTATCCATGGGATATAAGCCCACTCTCACTTGGAGGTGGAGTGTACATCACCATCCCAGACTCCTCAGGATTGGGGGAAGAGCTATGGACTAGAGTGGACTTACTGGTATTCTGTTGTAGACATATTGTGATTCAAGCAATGGAAGAAATTACAACATAGATGTGGAGCCAGTGGTCACTGGATGCTTTTGGGACAGGGAGAGGGAAAAGCAGTTGTAATACAGGGGCTTTTTTGGGACTTGGGAATTATCCTGAGTGACATTACAATGACAGATATAGGCCATTTTAAATCAGCATATAACATGCAGAACTGTGTGGGAGAGAGTGTGGTCTGCAATGTGAACTATGGTCTATGCTTAGTGGCAAAGCCCCAGGATGTGTATATCCATTGCAGGTGATGTGCCACACTAATGAAAGATGTTAAAGTGGAAGATTATGGGAGGTGTGGGAGGTGGGGAACATGGGAATCCCTGTAATTTTTGTGTAACATTTATGTAATCTAAGCATCTTTTAAAATACAAAATAAAATAAATAAAATAAAATAAAAAACCCAGGACTAGAAAGTCTCAAAGGGGAATTCTAACAAACATTCCAAGAAAGCTTAACTC
>JAQZBX010101141.1:0-11289 GCA_029593785.1 Cabassous unicinctus | reverse complement strand
TCTATTTGTCTATTTTTTTCTTTTATTGCTCATGCTTTTGGTGTGAGATCTAAAAAACTATTGCCTAGCTCATGGTCCCGAGGATGCTTCCCTATGTTTTCTTCTAGGAGTTTTATACTTTTGGTTCTTATATTTAGGTCTTTGATCCATTTTGAGTTTATTTTTATTTTATTTTTTATGCCATGTTATGTAGGGGTCCACCTGCATTTTTTTTTTTTTGCATATGGATATCCAGTTTTCCTAGCACCATTTGTTGAGGAGACTATTCTTTTGCATTGAGTGGCTTTGGCACCCTTGTCAAATATTGGTTGGCTGTAGATATGGAAGTTTACTTCTGAAATCTCAAATCTATTCCATTGGCCTATTGTGTTAGTACCATGCTGTTTTGATTACTGTGGCTATGTAATATGTTTTAAAATTGGAACTTGTAAGTCCACCAACTTCATTCTTCTTTTTCAAGATGTCTTTGGCTCTCTGGGGCACCTTACTCTTCTATGTAAATTTGATGCTTGGCTTTTTTATTTCTACAAAGAAAACTTTTGGGATTTTAATTGGTATTGCATTGAATCTTTAAGTCACTTTGAATATACTTGACCTCTTAACGATATTTAGTTTTTCAATCCATTAACACAGAATGTCCTTCCATTTATTTAGGTCTTCTATGATTTTAGCAGTATCTTGTAGTTTTCTGTGTACAAGTCCATTACATCCTTAGATTTATTCTAGATATTTAACTCTCTTAATTGCTATTACAAATGGAATTTTTTCTTGATTCCTTCTTCCAATTGATCATTGCTAGTATAAAAACACTACTGATTTTTGTGCATTGATCTTGTAGCCCACCACTATTTTGAATTTGTGTATTAGCCCTAGTAGCTTTGTTGTTACTTTTTAAGGGTTTTCTATATATAGGATCATGTAATATGCAAGTAGGGAAAGCTTCATTTCTACTTTTCCAATTTGAATGCCTTTTATTCCTTTTTCTTGCCTAATTGCTCTGTCTAGAACTTCCAGTACAATGTTGAACAATGGTGGTGACAGTGGACACCCTTATCTTGTCACTGATCTTAGAGGGAAAGCTTTCAGTCTTTCACCATTGAGTATGATGTTAGCTGTGGGTTTTTCATATATGCCCTTCATCATGTTGAGGAAGTTTCCTTCTATTCCTAATATTCTAAGTGTTATAATTAAGAAGCAGTGCTGGATTTTGCCAAATGCCTTTTCTTTGTCAATTGAGATGTTCATGTGGTTTTTATCCTTCATTCTGTTATTGTGATATATTACATTAATTGATTTTCTTGTGTTGAGCCACCTTTGCATACCTGAGACAAATTATACACCACCTGATCATGGTGTATAATTCTTTCAAAGTACATTTAGATTCTGTTTGTTAGTATTTAGGTGAGGGTTTTTGCATCTATATTCATAATGGATAATTGATCTATAAGTTTCTTTTCTTCTGTTATCTTTATCTGGCTTTGGTATTTAGGGTGATGCTTGACTCATAGAATAAGTTGGAGAGTCTTCTCTTTTCTCTTCTCTTCTCTACTCTTGTGTTTGAGCAGGATTGATGTTAATTTTTCTTGGAATGTTTGGCAAAATTCATCAGTGAAGCCATTTGGTCTTGGGCTTTTCTTTATTGAGCTTTTTTTTTTTTTTTTCATTACTGATTCAATCTTTTTATAAGTTTGTGTTCTTTTGAGATGTATTTCTTCCTGAATCTGTTTAGGTTGTTTGTGTGTGTCCAGGAATTTGTCCATCTCACCTGGGTTATCTAATTTATTGGCATAGAGTTGTTCACTTTATCTGTTTATAATCCTTTCTATTCTCTGGTTTTGATAGTGAGTTCCCCTATCATTTCTGATTTTAGTTATTTGCATCCTCTCCCTTATTTTCTTTGTCAGTCTAGGTTTAGGTTTGTCAATTTTATTCATCTTTTTAAAGAACCAAGTTTTAGTTTCATTGATTCTTTCTATTATTTGTTTATTCTCTATTTCATTTATCACCACCTAATCTTTGTTTTTCCTTCATTTTGCTCATTTTGGGTTTGGTTTGCACTTCTTTTTCTAGTCCTCCAGTTATGAGGTCTTTGATTTGAGATCTTTTTTCCTTTTTAATGTAAGCATTTAGAGCTATACATTATCCTCTCAGTATGACCTTTGCTGCAATCCTACAATAAATTTTGGTATGTTTTTTTTTTTTTTTTTTTCGCACCAATATTTCCTAATTTTCCTAGTGGTTTCTTCTATCACCCATTGATTGTTTAAGATGTGTTGTTTAATTATCACATATTTGTGAATTTTCTAATTCTCCCTCTTTTATTGATTTCTACTTTAATTCCGTTGCTATCAGAGAAGATGCATTGTATGATTTCAATATCTTTGAATTTATTGAGACTTGTTTTGTGATCTAAGATATGTTCTATCCTGGAGAATGATCCACATGCACTTGAGTAATTTGTGTATTTTACTGCTGTTGGGGGAAGTGTTCCATATATGTCTGTTAGGTCTCATTGGTTTATAATATCATTCAGCTCTTCAATTTCTTTACTAATCTTTCTTTTAGATGTTCTATCCATTAATTCTCCTACTATTAATGCATCACAATCTATTTCTTCCTTCAAATCTGTCAGCATTTCCTTCATATATTTTGGGGCTCTGCCCTTAAATGTGTGTGTGTATAATTTTTATGTCTTTTTGTTGATTTGACCTGCTTATCAGTATATAGTGACTTATAGACCTTCTTTGTCCCTCATAATAGGTTTTTTTTTTTCAAAGATTTATTTATTTACTTGATCCATTTTAAACCCCCCCTTCTCCATTTGCTGTTTTGTGTCCATTTGCTGGGCAATTCTCTGTGTCTGTTTCATCTCTTCTCATCCTCCTTCTCCAGTCTTCACCAGGATTTGATCCTGGAGACCTCCGATGTAGGAGAGAAGTGTTCTGCCATCTGCGCTACCTCGGCTCCTGGTTTTCAGAGCTTTCAGAGCATATTGTCTTGTCTCTCTCCTTTTATGTCATCATCTTGCTGCATGGCTCCCAGGGCCTGGCGGCTCACCGGCACACAGGGCCTGGCAGCCCATGCACCTTCTATATATATATTTTTATTTTACCGGGAGGTCCCGGGGATCAAACCCAGGTCCCTCCAAATGGCAGATGGACGCCCAACCATTTGAGCCACATCCGTGCCCCCTCATAACAGTTTTTAGCTAAAGTTTATTTGATCTGATATTAGTATAGCTACCTCAGCTCTCTTTTGGTTACTATTTTCATGGTATATTTTTCTTTCCTTTCACTTTCAACCTACTTGTTTGTGTCTTTTTTTGTTTGTTTGTTTGTTTGTTTTTAAATTTAAAGCGAGTCTCTTGTAAACAGCATTTGGGTCACATTTTATTTTATCCATTCTGCCAATCTCTATTTTTTGACTGGAGATTTTAATCCATTTAGATTTTTTAAAAACTGCCTATACTGGATGACTTTCTTCTACCATTTGTGTCTTTTAAAACTTCCATTAATGCCTCCTTTCATGTATATTTGATTTTTTATTGTACCACTTTTGAGTCCCTTCTCATTTCTTTCTGGGTATATTTTTCACATAGTTTCTTTGTGGTTACCACACAGCTAAAATTTAACATCCTCAATTTATAACAAGCATGTTTGATTTTATACCAACATAACTTCAACAGCATACACATACAGTACTCATATACTCTTTTTTCCTCACATTTCATTGTTCTTGTTACAAATTATACCTTTATATGTTGTTATGTTCTAAATCATAGACTTATCTTTACTTTTTTTAATAATTATTTTTTAATTATTTTTAAAGAAGTTTTAGATTACATAAATGTTACATAAAAAAATATAAGGGATTTCCATATGCCCCACTCCTTCCCCCTCCCACACTTTCCCACATTTACAACATCCTTCATAAGTGTGGTACATTTGTTACAATTGATGAAGCCATATTGAAGCACTGCTACTAACCATGGACTGTAGTTTACATTATAGTTTATACTTCGTCTGCAAAAATTTTTTAAGTTATGACAAATATACAATGGCCTGTATCTGTCACTGCAGTGTCATGCAGAACAAATCCAATGTCCCGAAAATGCCCCCATATTACACCTATGCTTTCCTCTCCCATCCCTCAGATCCTCTGGTGGCCACTGCCTTTACATCAATGATAAGATTTCTTCCATTGCTAGAATAATAAGAAGTCTATATTAGAATAATAATAAGTCTACTTTAGTCCATTGTTCATTCCCCAATTTTGAGGATTTTGGTTTGGTGATGCCCATTCTGCTTCTAACTGAGAGGGGGCAGATGGATGGAGCTATCTTGTTTGCAGTTGCAGACACTCTCTGTTCCTTGGGATGGGCGTTGTCCATCATCATCTCCTTGTTAGTTGCCCTGGGTGAGTCCAATGGACTGGAGAGTAGGTGTTGCAACTCTGCTGAAATTCAGGGCTCAACTGGCACATGGATGGACCAAAGATTTAACTCTATGGGACATATATTTATCAAGTATAGTGGTAATTATGGGTTCAAATAAAAGGGGCAGGAGAGTCATGTGTAGAGAACCTATAAATGAGTCTAACTCTGTTACACTGGAGAGCATAAATTCCAAAGTAAGACCCACTGACAGGGTGCCAAATTCCTGAGCTGTCTGCCCTGCTTATAGTTTCTGGATGTCTCTAGAGCCCACGGGATCTCTGCTATTTGAGGCACTGTTTACTGTGGCAGTCAATGAGATCCTACTGAGACTTGCATAAGCGTAACTTAAGAAATGACCTTCTGACTCACTTTGAAATCTCTTAGCCATAAAAACTCATTTGTATTTACCATTTCCACCTTTTGGGCAAGGTCTTTTTCCAAATGCATTGCTAATTGGTCCTTGGTCATAATCTCTCACTGCCAGGGAGGCTCATCCCTGGGCATCATGTCACATGCTTTGGGGGAAGGTAGTATGTTTATATGCTGAGTTTGGCTTAGAGAGGCCACATTTGAGCAACAAGGAGGCTTTCAGGAGGTAACTCATAGGCAATATGTAATACTAGGCCAAGTTTCAATTTCACAAGAAAAAGTTCATAAGTACAATCATTGATGTTGAGGGCCTGGTATAATGGTCAGTCTTCTTTCACTAGACATTGCCCTTGTACTCGGGGGATTCTTGCTGTCCTATTAGAGAATGTAACAGAACTCCCCAGGATGGGAATTCAATATTCTTTCCATTATTGTGTGGATCTCCACCCACTGAGACAATGGCCCATGACACTTGAACATATTCATATGTCTTAGAGGCATGCCTCAGGTGCCCTACATTCCGTTCCATCTATTCTATTCTTCCCTCCCCCTCCCCTCAAAACCTATGGTAAGCACTAAGTTTCAATTTTTGAAGAATATTTGCAGTACTATTGAGGGCTTGACATATTGGTCTGTTTTCTTTTATTAGGCATTACCTGTGTTCTTTTGACAGATTCTTGTCCCTTTAATTAAGAACATACCAGGACTTCCCAAGATGGGAGTTTGATATTTTTTTGTTTATTATGTGGGTCTCTACCAATTGATATAACACACTATGACAAGATGAAAACTTAGATATTCCATAGAAGCCTGCCCAGGTGTGCCCTATCATGTATACTCCCCCACACCCAAAACCCTGCACCAGTAATTCTCCCTTGCCATATTTGTCAAAAGAACATTTCCAACATTATAGGATTAACAACCACAGACCTACAAATTCCCAGAGTTCATCTGCTTCTTCCCCTGACCCTCCCCCCAATCCCTTGGATTGTCCAACTGAACCCACTACCCTAGTCCCCCTTACAGACTAGAAATGCCGAACCCAATCATGCCCCACTGTCACGCCCATCCACTGACCAACCACACCCTTCCACCTTATCATAGATTTTGCCCTTATGGGCATCAGCTCACCACCCTCTACTCCCTTTCTGTCTCCTGTAAACCTATCTTCCAGACTCTAACTCTGTGAGTCTGCTCAATTTGCTTAGTTCATATCAGTGAGATCATGAAGTATTTGTTCTTCAGTGCTTGGCTTAGTTCACTCAAGTTCTTCAAGATTTATCCATGTTATCCCATGTGTTAATACTGTATTCCGTCTTACATCTGAGTAATATTCTATTGTATGTATATACCACAATTGACTTATCATTCATCTGTTGATGGACATTTGGGTTGTTTCTAACTTTTGGCAAGGGTGAATAATGGTACTATGAACATTGCTGTGCATATATCTGTTCATGTCCCTGCTTTCAATTCTGGGTATACCCAGCAGTGGGATTGCTGGATCATATGGCGGTTCTATAGTTAGCTTCCCTAGGAACCTCCAAACTGTCCTCCACAATGGCTGCACCATTCTACATTCCCACCAGCAGTGAATAAGTGTTTCCTTTCCTCCACATCTTCAACAATTGTAGTCTTCTGTTTTTTTAATAGCTGCCAATCTAATGGATGTAAGATGATATCTCATTGCGGTTTTGATTTGCATTTCCCTAATAACTTGTGATGTTGAGAATCTTTTCATGTGCTTTTTAACCATTTGTATTTCTTTCTTGGAGAAGTGTCTATTCAAATCTCTTGCCCATTTTTTAAATGGATTGTTTGTCTTTTTATTTTTGAGATGTAGGATGTCTTTATATTTGCTGGATATTAGGCCCCAATTGGATAGTTGGTTATCAAATATATTCTCCCATTGAGTAGGCTGCCTTTTCACTTTCTTGACAAACTCCTTTGAAGTGCAAAAGTTTTTAGTTTTGAGGAGGTCCCATTTATCTATTTTTTCTTTCGTTGCTCGTGCTTTGGGTGTGAAGTTCATGAAACCATTTCCTAATACAAGATCCTGTAGATGTTTCCCTACATTATCTTCCAAGGTCTTTATGGTTTTGGCTTTTAAATTTAGATCTTTGATTCATCTTGAGTTAGTTTTTGTATAAGGTGTGAGATGGTGTTCCTCTCATTCTTTTGGATATGGATATCCAGTTTTCCAAGCACCATTTGTTGAACAGACCATTCTCTCCCAATTGAGTGGGCTTGGTGGCCTTGTTGGATATCAGATAACTGTATGTATATGTGAGAATCTATATCAGAATTCTCAATTCGGTTCCATTGGTCAGTATGTCTATCCTTGTGACAATACAATGCAGTTTTGACCATAGTAGTTTTTGTGGTATGTTTTAAAGTCAGATAGTGTGATTTCTCCAATTTTGTTTTTCATTTTCAATATGTCTTTGGCTATTCAGGGCCCCTTGCTCTTCCAAATAAATTTCATAGTTAGGTTTTCCAATTAAGTGAAAAAAAGATATTGTAATTTTTATTGAGATTCCATTAAATCTGTAAATCAATTTGGGTAGGACAGACATCTTAATGTTGTTTAGTCTTTCGATCCATGAACAGGCAATATTCTTCCATTAATTTAGGTCTTCTTTGATTTCCTTTAACAATGTTGGTTGGTTTTCTGCACACAAGTCCTTTACATCTTTAGTTAAGTTTATTCCTAGGTATTTTATTCTTTTGGTTGCTATGTAAATGGAACATTTTTCTTGATTTACTCCTCAGATTCCTCATTTTTGGTGTATAGAAATGCTACTGATTTTTATGTGTTGATCTTATATCCTGCCATTTTACTGAACTCATTTATCAGCTCTAGAAGCTTTGTTGTAGATTTTTCAGAGCTTCCTATGTATAGGATCATGCCATCTGCAAATAGTGAAATTTTTACCTCTTTCTTTCCAGTTTGGATGCCTTTTTTATCTTTTTCTTGCCTAAGTGCTCGAACAAGTACTTCTAACACAATGTTAAATAAGAGCAGTGACCATGGGCATTCTTACCTTGTTCCAGATCTTAGAGGGAAAGCTTTCACCATTGAATATGATGTTAACTATGGGTTTTTCATACATACCCTTTATCATGTTGAGGAAGTTTCCTTCTATTCCTATCTTTTGGAGTGTTGTTGTTATTTTTTTTAATCAGGAAAGGGTGCTGTATTTTGTCAAATGCTTTTTCTGCATCAATAGAGGTGATAATGTGATTTTTTTTTCTTTTGTTCTGTTAATGTGATATATTACATAGATTGATTTTCTTATGTTGAACCATCCTTGGATACCAGGGATGAAACCCACTTTGTCATGGTGTATAATTCATTTGATGTGTTGTTGAATACGATTAGCCAGTATTTTGTTGAGGATTTTAGCATCCAGGTTCATCAGAGAGACTGGTTTGTGGTTTTCCTTTCTTGTGATGTTTTTATTTGACTTTGGTATTAGGGTGATGTTGGCATCATAGAATGAGTTAGGCAATGCTCCCTCCACTTCTATTTTTTGGAAGACTTTAAGCAGGATGGCTGTTAGTTCTTTCCTGAATGTTTGGTAGAATTCACCTCTGAAGCCATCTGGTCCTGGGCTCTTCTTAGTTGTGAGGTTTTTGATGACTAATTCAATCTCATTACTTGTGAGTTAATCACTTTCTTCTTTTGTCAGTGTAGGCTGCTTGTGTGTTCCTATAAATTTATCCATTTCATCTAAGTTATCCATCTTATTGGCATACAATTTTTCAAAGTACGCTCTTATGATACTCTTTATTTCTGTGGGATCAGTGGTGATAGCCCCTTCGTCATTTCTTATTTTATGTATTTGCATCTTCTCTCTTTGTTTTCTTTATTAGTCTAGCTAAGAGCTTGTCAGTTTTATTAATCTTCTCAAAGAACCAACTTTTGGTTTTGTTAATTTTTTGTAGTGCTTTCTTATTTTTTATTTCATTTAGCAATGCTCTAATCTTAGTTATTTCCTTCTTTCAGCTTGCTTTGGGATTAGTTTGTTGTTCTTTTTCTAATTCCTCCAGGTGTGCAGTTAGGTCTTTGATTTTAGCTCTTTCTTCTTTTTTAATATAGACATTTATGACTATAAATTTCCCTCTTGGCTCTGCTTTTGCTGCATTCCATAGGTTCTGATATGTTGTGTTGTAATTTTCATTAGTTTCAAGGTAGTTACTTATTTCTTTTGCAATTTCCTCCTTGACCCACTGATTATTTATGAGTGTGTTGTTTAACTTCCATATCTTTGTGCCTAATCTGGTCCTCTGCCCTTTACTGATTTCCAGCTCCATTCCATTGTGGTCAGAGAAATTACTTTTTATAATATCAATCATTCTGAATTTGTTGAGAGTTGTTCTGTGGCCTAGCATGTGCTCTATCCTGGAGAATGATCTATGTGCACTTGAGAAAAATGTATAACCCGCTGTATTTGGGTGTAATGTTCTGTATATGTCTATTAGGTCTTGATCCTCTAACGTATTATTCAAGGTCTTTGTTTCTTTATTGATCCTCTGCCAAAATGTTCTGTCTAATGGTGATAATAGTGTATTAAAGTTCCCCACTATAATTGTAGAGGCATCTGTTTCTCCACTTAGTTTTTACAATGTTTGCTGTATAAATGTTTTTGATTGTTCTTTCTTCTTGATAGATTACCCCTTTCATTAATATATAGTGTCCTTCTTTGTCTCTTACAGTAGTTTGCATATATAGTCTTTTTTGTCCAATATTAGTATAGCTACTCCTGCCCTTTTTGAGTTGTTTGCATGTAAAATTGTTTTCCAACCATTTAGTTTCAACCTTCTTGGGTCCCTGGGTCTAAGTTGAGTTTCTTGTACACAGCATATAGATGGGTCATATTTCCTTATCCATTCTGCCAAACTGTGTCTTTTGATTGGAGAGTTTCATCCATTAACATTCAATGTTATTACTGTCAAGGCATTACTTATATTAATCATATTTTCCTTAGGTTTATATATGTCATATGTTGTTTTTATTTCTTTTTATCTTTTTAGTTATTCTTATCAATAATTTTCCTTCCTATACTCTCCTTCAGCCATCTCTCTCCTGTTTTTTCCTTTCAACCTGCAGAACTTCCTTTAGTATTTCTTGAAGGGCAGGTTTCTTTTTGACAAACTCTCTTAATTTCTGTTTATCTGAATATTTTGAACTCTCCCTCATTTTTGAATGCCAGCTTTGCTGCATAGAGATTTCTTGGCTGACAGGTTGTTTTTTCCTTTTAGCACCTTAACTATGTCATACCACTGACTTCTTGCCTCCATGGTTTCAGATGAGAAATCAGCACTTAATCTAATTGAGCTTCCCTTGTATGTAATGGATCTCTTTTCTCTTGCTGCTTTCAGTATTCTCTCTTTGTCTTGAGCATTGGACAATTTGACAAGTATATGTCTTGGGGTAGGCCTGTTAGGATTTATACTGTTTGGGGTGTGCTGTGCTTCCTAGACATGCACATCCATGTCCCTCAATAGAGTTGGGAAATTTTCAACCAGTATTTCCTCCAATACTCCTTCTGCCCCCTTACCCTTCTCTTCTCCCTCTAGGATGTTTATGATGCATATGTTTGTGTGTTTTGTGTTGTCATTCAAATCTCTAAGTCCCTTCTGAATTTTCTCTGTCTTTTTATCTATCTGTTCTACAATCTGACTGATTTCAGATATACTGTCTTCAGCATCACTGATTCTTTCTTCTGCCTGTACAAATCTGCTGTTATGTGCTTCTAGTGTATTTTTCATTTCTAGCATTATGCCATTAATCACCATCCTATCCATTGTCTTTTTATGTATGTTTTCAATTTCTTCAGTATGTTCCCCCCATATCTTCTTAATATCCTTTATCTCTTCCTTCATTTCATTAAGTTGATTCATGATATTTGTTTGGATATCCTTGATTAGTTGTTCCACATTCTACATCACTTCATGTTTTTTAGTTTGTTTATTAGACTGGGCCTTATCTTCCTGTTTCTTAGTATGGTTTGTAATTTTTTGTTGGTGTCTAGGTATCAGTTTGTCTTGATTGGCTTATTCGGTTGGTTAGTTTCTCTTTCTACTCTAGGGTTTTATTTTGTTGTTTCTTTGTGTGCGGTAAGGTTCCTTTTTGATACCTGGCTCCTCTTATTCTGTATCCTTGTAGTTGTCTGTATTCCCTTGGGGAAAAAAAATTAGGACCAGAGAAAAGGAAGGAGATAAGAAGAGAAAAAGAATAATAGTAATAATAAAGGAAATAGAGGAACTGTACAAGAGTTGGGAAACTAAATAAATAATATAAATAAAATATCCTGAAAAAAAGGAATAAGAATACAAAAAGGTGGAATAGAGAAAATGAAATAAGAAACAAAATGGAGAAAAAAATAGAATGAATTAAAAGGCCAAACAGAAGAGGTGGAATGAAAGAAAAGCAACAGAAGTCAGAAGATAGAAAAATGAAGTTAAGAAAAGAAATAAAG
>JAQZBX010101140.1:0-11289 GCA_029593785.1 Cabassous unicinctus | reverse complement strand
TTTTTATTTTCAAGTTCAGGGAGTTATTTAATATATTCTGGATATTAGGCCCTTATCAGATAAGTGGTTACCAAATATTTTCTACCATTGGGTAGTATGCCTTATAATTTTCTTAACAAATTCCTTTGAAGTGCACAAGTTTGTTTATTTTTTATAATTTTGAAGAGATCTCACTTATCCAATTCAATCTCATTACTTGTGATTGGTCTGTTGAGTTCATTAATTTCTTCTTTTGTTAATGTAGGCAGCTTTTGCTTTTCTAAAAATATTTCCATTTCATCTAAGTTACCTAGCTTTTGGCATACAATTTTTCAAAGTATCTTCTTATGATACTTTTTATTGGTTGGGACCAGTGGTGATAAAACCTCCTTCATTTTTAAATTTTATATATTACCATCTTCTCTTCCTTTTTTTAGTATAGCTAAGGGTTTCCAGAGATGATTGAGAGGAAGAACTGGTTAATTTCATTAAGTACCAATATATTACACTTCCTGGGCAGTAGCTACTATTACCCATCCCTCCAACTTGTGTCATGCAGCAGTGAGGTAGTCAACTGCAGAACTTTTGTAAGTTGCTTTTGTTAAAATGGGATATGTAGACGTATTTTTTCCAAGAATTTGGGTTGTGTAGTCAGATCACTGATCACTGCTTTTAATTAGCTACTTCAAATTACTGGGAGAATGCCCCTAAGGGCAGTCACTGTTCCAACTTACCCCAGGCAAAAGTAGCAGAGGAGACATAAAAAAAGTACACGTCTTCAATACTACGGAATAAAGTAAAAGGGCTGCAATTATTGGACCAGTGCTGAAATAAGAAAATGCAGCTTCAAAATGCCATAAGACAATATCCAAAACCCTTCTTGGCCTCTCCTTTATTCATTCCCTATGTTAGTTTGGAGCCAGAATTAAAAAGGGGACATTATCACCATTACCACAGAAACAAATAAGAACCCAAAAAGGATATTATGAACAACTGTATGCCAACAGATTAGATAACCTAGAAAAAATGGACAAAATCTCAGAAACACAGAAACTACTTACATGGTATCAAAATTAGATCTCAGAAAAACAAAAACTAGTGGAGACACAGAATCAGGAATCAAAATCTCCCAACAACAAAAATACCTGGATCACAGGGCTTCACAGGGGAATTTTATCAAACATTCCAAGAAATTATTAGCACCAATCCTTATCAAATTCTTCTAATAAATTGAAAAGGAATGAGCACTACCTAACTCATTCTATGAGCCAACATATCCTTCATACCACAGCCAGATAAACAACTACAATAAAAGAAAATTATAGCCCAATTACTTTTATGAATGCAGTGGAAAACATCCTCAACAAAATACTAGCAAACTGCAACCAACAGCATATAAAACGAATTCTTCACCATAATAAAGTGGGAGTTGCAGATGACAAGATGCTATATACAGAAAATACTGAAAAATCCACAACAAAGCTCCTAGAGCTAATAAAGTAATTCAGGAAATTGGTGAGGTAGAGAGCAACACACCAAAATCAGTAACACTTCTATACACTAGTAATGATCAATCAGAGGGGGAAGTCAAGAAAAAAATCCATTTACAAACAATAAAATATTCAGGAATAAATCTAAGGCTGTAAATGACTTATAAACAGAAAACAAAACATTGCTAAAAGAAATCAAAGAAACCTAAATAAATCAAAGAACATTCTGTGCTCGTGTATTGGAAATTTAAATATTGTTAAGATGTCAATTCTACACAATATGAATTACAGATTGGTCATAATCCCAACAAAATTCCAACAGGTTACTTTGCAGAACTTGATAAAAATAACTGTCAAATTTATATGGAAAAGGATATGACTTGGAATATCCAAAGCCATCTTGAAAAAGAAGAAAAGAGTTGGAAGATGCAAACTTTACAACCTTAAAACACAGTTATAGGAAGGCACTTCCTTGGGAGTCATGTTCTAATTTGGGGTTAATGTAGTGAGTTTATTGTCGAGTTTGACTTAGAAAGAGGCCACATTTGATTAACAAGGAGAATTTCAGAAGGTAACTCTTAGGCATTATTTTCAGTTAAGCTTAGTTTCATTATTACAAGGATAAGGTTCATTAGTGCAAGCTGCAATTATCAAAACAGTGTGGTACTGGCAGAAGGACAGATGTATAAAACAATGGATCAAATTGAGAGGTAAGAAATCAATCCTCACATATATGGCCACCTGATTTTTGAGAAGGTTGCCATGTCCAATAAAATGGGAAATAATAGACTTTTCAACAATGCTTGCTCATAAAGCTGGAGATGTATATACAAAAGAGTGAAGGTAGACACTCACCACATACCATATGTAAAAATCATCACATAATGGATCAAAGATCTAAATATAATAATCAGAAACATAACACTCCTAGAAGAAAACATAGGGAACCATCTTCAGGACTTTGTGTTAGGCAGTGGTTTCTTAATTTTATAGCCAAAGCCCAAAAAACAAAAACAAAAATAAATAAAAAACACCACATCAAGATTAAACAGTTTTATGCCTCAAAGGACTTTGCTATGAAAATAAAATGACAAACAAACAATGGAAGAAAATATCTGAAAGGCAGACATCTGATAATGTTTTAATATCCAGAAAATGAAAAGACAGCATACAACTCAACAACAAAAAGACAAACAACCCAATTAAAATATTTCCAAAATTCTTGAACAGACACTTCTCCAAAGGAGATAAGTGGACAAAAAACACATGAAAAGATGGTTAACGTATTTAGTGGCTTGGAGTTAAGTACCCCAGATAAACATGTTTTTAACTTAATTTGTTCATTCCTGTTGGTGTGAACCCTTGTAAATAGGACTTTTATATATATATATATATATATTACTTCAGTTTTGGTTTGGCCCAACTGAATCAAGATGGGTCTTAATCTTATTACTGAAGGCCTTGTAGGGAAAGTCACACAGAGAGAAAGCCTCAGAGTTAACATACAAAAGTTGCAAGTCAACCAAACTGAGAAGCCAGGGGAGGCTGCCATGGGCATTTTTATGTCACAATAAAGCTCAACGATCACTGGCAGTTAGCCCCAGATAGCTACAGTCTTCTAGAGAAACATTAATTATATATTGATTTTTTACATCTCCTAGCCTCAAAACCATGAACCAATAAACTCTCATGTTTAAGCCACCCATTTGTATTGTATTTGCTTTGTTATCCAGGAAAATAATGTGACATCATTAGCCATTAGGAAATTGCAAATAAAAATAACAATGAAATACCATTTAACACCCTCTGGATGGCTAATATTAAAAAAAAAAAAAAAGAAAATTACCAGTGTGGAGAAAAAGGAACACACATTCGTTGTTGGTGACAATGTAAAATGGTACAGCTGCTGTGGAAGACAGTTTGGCAATTCCTCAGGAATGTAAAATATATAAAAACAATATGGCTCAGGAATTCCAATTCTTGGTATATACCCAAAAGTTTTGAAAGAATTCAAACAGATATTTGCACATCAATGTTCATATTGGTATTAGTCACACTTGCCCAAAGATGGAAGCAACCCACCTCAACCAATGAATAGAGAAACAAAATATGATATGTTGTGGGATATATATGGATATTTTATTCAACCATGAAAAGATATAAAGTACTGTTAAGTGTGGCAACATGGATGAACCTTGAAGAAATCATGTGAAGTGAAATAAGCCAGACATAAAAGGACAGATATTATATGATCTCACTGACATGAAATAATTAGTATAAGCAAATATATAGAGTCAGAAATTAGAATGAGTTACAGGGGCCAGGGTGGAGGTGAGGAATGAGGAGTACATGCTTAAATTTTAAAGATTTTTATTTGGGATTATGGAAAGTTTTTGGTAATGGATGGTGTTGATGGTACACAACATTGAGAACATAATTAACTGTATGCAAATATATATTTAATGTATTTAAAAGGGGAAATTGGGGGTTGAACATATGTTATTAGAATGAAATTTAAAAAAAAAAATTCATATGACTGTACAGCACAGACAGTAAACTCTAAGGTAAACCATGGAATGTTGGTATAGCACAATTATAAAACATATTTCAGCAATTTTAATAAATGTACCACACTAATGCAAGATGGTAATTATAAGGATGTATACAGGAACTCTGTATTTTATGCATGATCTTTCCATAAACCTACAACATCTCTAATTTAAAAAATCATTTTAAAAAGCATTCATAAAGCAGTTGAAAATGTAAGCTTTACCCTTATTTTAAATATTTTTTTTTATTTTTTAAAAGATACTTAGAATACATAAATGTTACCCAAAAATTATAGGAATTCCCATTTGCCCCACCTCCCACACCTCCCACAATCTCCTACATAAACATCTTTCATTAGCATGGCACATCACCTGCAGTGGATATACACACGCTGGGGTTTTGCCACTAAATATGGACCATAGTTCACATTGTACACCACACTCTCTCCCACACAGTTCTGCATGGTATATGCTGATTAAAATGGCTTATATCTGTCATTGCAATGTCACTCAGGGTAATTCCCAAGTCCTGAAAAAGCCCCTGTATTACAACTGCTTTTCTCTCTCCCTGGACCCAAAGTATCCAGTGGCCACTGGCTCCACATTAATGTTGTAATTTCTTCCATTGCTTGAATCCCAATATGTCTTTAACAGAATACCAGTAAGTCGACTGTAGTTCATAGCTCTTTCCCCAATCCTGAGGAGTCTGGGATGGTGATGTCCACTGTACCTCCAAGTGAGAGGTGGCTTATATCTCATGGATAACATGGATGGGGTTATCCTTACTGCAGCTGCACACTCTCTCCATTCCCTGGGATGCCTGTTGTCCATCATCATCTCCACACAAGATGTCCTGGGTGAGGCCATTGAGCTGTACAGTAGGAGTTGCATAAGTTTTTCCCTTAATGGTTTGTGTGTCCTGGTTTAGGGAAGAGTAAAAGATACAAAAGTAATTAAGATATTTTGTACCACATGAAATTTTATGTCAATGTGTGATATATGCATGTGTGTGTGTGTGTTTGTGTGTGTGAAGTCTATGTATCTGTGACTTAGAGAAAAAGTCTAGGAAGAATTTTCCTTATGAATTTCAAGGAAAGCTTATGATCATTTAGTACTACCATTTCATGGTATGGCTAATAAAACTAATACCTATCCCCTATATTTTTTTGTGTAACAATTATGTAATTTAAGTTTCTTTTTTTAAAAAAAATATTATATTAAAAATAAAATAAAACCAATACTTAAGAGTATTGTTTTTTTTCTTGATCAGAGAAATGAGAGGTAAAAGGTTAATAATGTTATCAACTTTAAAAATGAAAATTTTATGCAACCGTGAATCTATTAAATGAAAAGTTTGGGAAAAATGTCAGAAGAATAATTGTTAAAATATGGAATGATGAGGAAGAAAATTTGACAATACTGAAGAAAGTGAATTGTGAATTTGCCTTGTATAATGTGTAAAGCAGAAGAAGAATGAAACACCATATATTTGGAGAAAAGCGGGTAACAATTAACACATACAAATACAAGGTGGAAAGCAATGGTGAAGTCAGTCTCAGCGGAGATAGGTTAAGATGGAAACTCGAATGAACTGATAGGTGAGATAGGGAAAGTCTTCTCCAAGGAAGTGAAAGTCTCATGGTTACATGATGTGTTCAGACACTGGAAAAGAGAAGGTGGAGTGTGAGTGTTCAGGTAACCATCACAATCATGGTGAGAACTAGCAACTATTACGAAGCAAAGAAAAATGATGAGTTGTACTTCCAGCATTGGAATTCTCCCCTTGCATCCATCTCATTCTTCCAGTATACATTTTTCAAAAAGTCAAAAGAAGAGAATGAAAATACTGTACAGAGTCCCAAGCATTACACAATACCCTTTACAATGTGATTTGGCTTTTGGTATTTTGTACCAAGCATCTCACAATTCCTCCAAAAAATTCCCCTTACCCATTTATAAAATCATTCCAGGATACTGGTAATTGCAAAAGCACTTCCCCACTCCTCGGTACCAAATTCTCTATTAGTCAGCCAAAGGAGTGTTGATGCAAAATACCAGAAATCGGTTGTCTTTTATAAAGGGTATTTATTGGGGGTAGAAGCTTACAGTTACCAGGCAATAAAGTGTGGGTTACTTCCCTCACTAAAGTCTGTTGCCACGTGTTGGAGCAAGATGCCTGCTGATGGCTGCCAAAATTTCAGGCTTCCTGGGTACCTCTCTTCCAAGGGCTTGTATTTTTCTGGGCTCAGCTGCCCTGCTCTCTCCACAAGGCCAGACATAGAATATCAGGTTCCCAGCTCTGACTCTTTCCAGAGGGCTCGATTCCCTCTGGGTTCAGCTGCTCTGATGCTCTGTGTGTTTACTTCCTGAACTCAAGCTCAAAACTCCAACATCCCTTCTCTGCAGTACAGGGGTGGGGTCTCAATGTCCTAATGACATGGCCCAATCAAATCCTTAATCATTATTTAATCAAGTAAAAGTAAAACCTCTGAATCCAGAGCACTCTAATATGCCCAGAGGAAAGGACCAGTTTACAACATAATCCATTGTATCTTTTTGGAATTCATCCATAATATCAAACTACTACAGGGTTTTATCCCACTTATTCTAGGGTATTTCAATGAAAGAAAAGCAATTAGTTTATATGCAATACACAACATTATTAAAATTAGGAAGAAAAATCACATAAACATCTCAATTTACCTAGGAAAGGCATTTAACAAAATACAGCATCCTTTCCTGGTAAAAATGCTCCAAAAGTTTGGAATAGAAGGAAACTTTATCAATATGGTATAGTGCATATATGAAAAACCCACAGTTAATATTATACATAATGGTGAAAACGGAAAGCTTTCATGTTAAAATTAGGAACAAAAAAGGATTTTCACTATCTCCACGGTTACTCTATATTGTGCTAGAAATTCTAGCTAGTGCAATGAGACAAGAGAATGAAATAATGAGCACTCAAAAAGGAAAAGAAGTAAAACCTTCACTATTCACTGATGATGATCTTATATCTATAAAATCTCAAGAAGTCCATAACAAATCTACTATAACTAAGAGATGAGTTTATCATGTACCAGGATACAAGGTTTCTATTTTTTTAATAGCAGATTGTCTAGTATATGTGAAATGATATCTCATTTTAATTTGTGGTTTTGATTTCGATATCCATAAACAGCTAGTGATTTTGAGAATCTTTTCAAGTGGCTTTTATATATTGATTTTTATATGGTATTTTAAGTGGAATTGTTTTCTTGATTTTCTTTTCAGATTGTTTTTACTAGTGGATATAAACATAAGTGATATTTTCATGTTAATATTGTACCCTACAAAAATAATAAATTATTTTATTAGCTCTATATACTTCTTATTGATTCTTTGGAATAATTTTTGGTTATAGATAGTTTTATTTTTCCCTTTCCAATTTTAACATATTTTATTTCTTTTTCTCTTTCCTGATTGCTCTGGCAATCACTTTCTATACAATGTTGAGTATAGTCATGGTAAAAGCAGACATGCTTGTCTCATTAATGAGATTAGAGAGAAAGATTTCAATCTTTCAAAACTGAGTATGATTTTAGCTATTAATTTTTTAAATCTTCTTTAATCACAAGTATGTTGAAAGTAAAAGCATGGAAAAATTATTCCATGAATATAATAATCAAAAGAATGTAAAAGGGGTGAAATTTGGACTTTAATAAAAATCTGTCAAAAGAGAAAGTCACTCTATATTGAAATAAGTTTGAGTAATTTAAAAATATATGATGATTAAAAATGTATATGCAACTTAAAAAGGAGCACCAATGTATATGAAGCAAATTTTTACAGATGTGAATATAGAAATACATGATTCTTCATTAATAGTAAGAGACTCCAATGCGCCATTTTCAATAGTGAATAAAACATGTTGATAACAGAAATATGGAAATAGAGGACTTAAACAATGCTATTTATCCACTATCTGCTCTACCTTGGATAAATACAGATATATATGTATATATAGATAGGGATATGGGCTTAGATGTAGCTATAGATAGCAACAGAAAGAGAGTGAGAGAATACCATCCAGAAACAGCAGAATACACAGTCTTCTCAAGTTCACAAGAATCATTCTCTAGAAGATATGATATATTAAGTAAAAAAAAAATCTATGAAAATTTATAAACTCACAAGCTTTACAAAGTTTCTTCAAAAATGACATTTATAATGAGCTAGAATTCAATGTCAAGAACTAAAATATTCACAAATATGTGTACATTAAATATTACCCTCTTAATCTGCCTATGTTCTAAAGAAAAAGTCAATAGGGAAATTAGGAAATATTTTTAGACAAAAAAAGCAACAATAAAACAGACCAAACTTATGGGATTTAGCAAAGCCAGGGATGAAATGTAAATTTACAGTTCCTAGTGTATGAAAGAAGAAAGGTCTCAATTCTGTAAGCAAATATCTGAAGGACCTAGAATAATCCAAACCCAAAGTGATCAAATGGAAGGCAATAATAATGACTAGATTGGAAATAAATGAAACAATGAATAGAAAAATAGTAGAGAGCGTTAATGGAAATAAGGTTGAAAAGATCAATACAATTGAACAATCTTTAGCTACTCTGACAAAGAATAAAGGAGTGGCAAGAAATATTTTTTAAAAAATCATAAATGAAAGAGAGGACATTTCTTCTTACTTTGAAGAAAAAATAATTAGAAATGGATATTATGAACAATTATATGCCAACAAATTAGACAACATAGAAATTCACAAATTACCTACACAGAATCAAGAACTTAAAAATCTCACCAGAAGAAAAACAAGTAAAGAAATTGATGAAGTAGTCAAAATCAAAATCCTCTGTCAAAATAAATGTCCATGTGAAGATGGATTCACTGTTCAATGTTACCAAACCCTCAAAGAATTAATACCAATCCTTCTGAATTTCATTTAAAAAAAATGGAAGATAAGGCTAGACTTCCTAGTTCATACTAGTAAGTAAGGACTACCCTAATACCAAAGCCAGGTAAAGATACAATGATAAGAGAAAATTACAGATCAATATCCTCTCTCAATATAGTTGCAAAAATCCTCAACAATATACTAGCCAACATGGAAGTATTATGTGCTTAAGGTGCATGACATGTACAACTTATACACAACTATTCTGAAAGTTACATAATAGGGAGCAGAAGAGAGGAGGGGAGAGAGAGAGAGAGAGAGAGAGAGAGAGAGAGGGAGGGAGGGAGAGGAGAGAGATAGAGTTTGATTGTAGATGGGTAGATAGATAAAATGTTATTTAAATGTGACAAGATGTTAAAACTGGTGGACCTGGTCATCTGGTGTAGTTATATATTGTAGTTCTCTGAATGAAATTAGCATTGTTTTTACATACACTTAACATCCCCTAGGATGGCTAAAATCAAAATGACAGATAAGTGTTGTGAATATAAAAATTTGAAACTCTCAGTCTGCTCATGAGATGTAAAATGACATATCTTTAGAAAACCATTGGGCAATTCCTCAAACAGTTAAACATAGTTACTATATGACCTAGCATTTCCACTCCCCAAGAGAACAACAAACATGTTCACACAAAATATTGTATATGATTGTTAATAGAAGCACAAACCATAAGAGGAGCCAAAGAGTGGAAACAATCTAGATGTCCATCAAAATGATTAATGGATAAACAAATATGGTATAAATATGCAATGAAATATTTTTCAGCCATAAAATGTGAAGTATTGATACATAGAAATTTTGAATATATTTTCTTTTGTGAAAGAAGCCAGGCATAAGACTGCATATTTGAATACTTCCTTAATTATCCAAGATAGGCAAATCCATAGAGACAGAATGTAGATTAGATTTTGCAATGGGCTGTGGGGTGCTGTAATTGGGAAGTGCCTGCTAATGCTTTCAGGGATTCTTTTTGGAGTGATGAAAATATTCTTAATTAGGTAGTGGTGATAGTTGCACAACCTTGTGAGTAAACTATAAAGCATTCAATGGTATCATTTAAATGGGTGAATTGTTTGGTATGTAAATTATATTTCAAATAAAAATGCCCTTTACTATGTTAATGTAGTTTTTTTTTATTCAGAATTTTTGGAATGTGTTTACCATGTGTTCGATTTTGTCAAATGAATATCTGCATCAATTATGTTAATCAAATGATTTTCCCACAGTGTTCTATTAATGTAGTGATTTACAATGATTGCATTACCTCTGTTGCATATTTTGCATTTATTCATATATTCTTTGGATAAATCCCACGTTGTCTTGGTTCAGAATCATTTTAATATTCTGATGGATTTGATTTGCTAGTATTTGTTTAGGATTTTTCATATATAATCATAACAGATATTGGTATGTGATTTTCTTTTCCTGTGTTGATCTTATTTGACTTTGATAACAAGATAAAGCTAGCCTCATAAAGTTATGTTAAATTCACTTCAAATTATGGGATAGTTTTAGAAGTGTTGGTATTAATTATTCCTTGAAAGTTTGGTAGAATTTAGCAATTAGACTACCTGCAACTACATTTACTTTTCTTTGATGTGAAAGTTTTGATTATTTATTCAGTCCCTTTAATTCTTACTTATGTATGCTACATTCTTTATCACCTTTAAAAAGATTTGATAATTCCTGGGTTTGTAGAAATTTCTCCATTTCTACTAGATTATCTTATTTTTTGGATTATGATTGTTCAGAGTGTTCTCATGTAATCCTCTTATTTTTGAAAGGTTGGAGATAATGCATAATTTTTGTTTATTTTTTTCTTTATTTTTATAGAAGTTTTAGATTACATAATTGTTACATCAAAAATATATGGGATTCCCATATGGCCCACTCCCACACTTTCTCCTATTAACATCTTTCATTAGTGAGGCACATTTGTTAAAATTGATGAACACATATTGAAGCATTGCTAATAACCATGGTCTATAGTTTACATTATGATTTATACTTTGCATCACCCAATTTTATAGGTTTGGCAAAAAGTATAAATGGCTGGTATCCATCATTGCAATACCATGCAGATAATTCCAATGCCTCCAAAATACCCTATATTATAACTTTTCTTCCCTCTTGCTCCCCTCAGAACCTCTGGTGGTCACTATCTATATATCAATGTTACAAGTTGTTCCATTACTAGAATAGTGAAGACCTACAGAGATAGAGCCTGGAAGATAGGTTATCAAGAGATGGAAAGGGAGTAGTGTGTGGTGAGCTGATTCTCAATATGGGCAAAACCCATGATAAGGTGGAAGGGG